>CM076576.1:859254691-859318435 GCA_034641835.2 Pinus albicaulis | reverse complement strand
CTATTGACGCTTGTTTCGTCTCATTTGGTCAACCAGTTTGTAAATAGCACTCCTTTGAAGTCTAATCAATTATGTCAGCTGGGTTTAAAAATTGCGGATTTTAATAATGCATTTAGTTTAAATATTAACCCCTAGATTAATTATTACTAACAATTTTTATTTTTACTTATACAGCCAAATCATAAAGCATCGGGATTTCAGTCATTTATTCCAATTTTCCAATTTTCAAATAAATTTCTAATCTCAAAAAAAAAAATCCAAAATGTCAAAATGGTTGTTTTAGGTAAATCATCATTTTAGATAAATTTGTAGTCTAATTTAACATCTCTAAAATAAGATCAAAAAACAAAAAAATTAATTTTTAACATAAAATTTTGAATTAATTAAATTAATTATTATATTAAATATAATTAATTTAATTTAATTAAAATTTTATATTAAAAACAAATATATAAAAAACAAAAAATTAAATTAAATTTTTTCATAAAACACATCGCATCGGAAATATTCATGCGAACATCCTTTTAAAAACCCCGATGCAATGATTTTTCCCGATGCGATTGAGGCTCATTAGTTTCATCCGATGCGATTGAGTTCATTACCTCCGATCCGATTAAGCTTGTCAGCCCCAATGCGATTGAGCTCATTACTTCCGATCCGATTGAGTCACATTGAACTTATGCGATGCGATGAGGTCAATGTTCAAATCTTCCGATGCGATTAAGTCAATGTTCAAAATTTCCGATCCGATTGAGTCACGAGGAGCAACTGAATTTCCAGAATTATATTAGATTTGACTTATCAACTTTGGAGGCTCATAGATTGAGTTTTACTTGGCCAAATGAGGCCCAGGACGGCTCATTGGAAAGAGAAAATCAAGGAGAATATTTTTGAGGAGGTTTCAATAACAGATTTGATCATTTATTGGGTCAAAAATCAGGCAGAAGATCAAGCTCCGAATTTCTAAAAATAAAATCAATTTTCTGAGTTTTATTTTCTTCATTTTCATTTGCCCAGCCTCTTCTAATTTCAGATTCATGCATCAATATTATCCTTGGTTAATTAAGATCGTTATGAGTATCAATAAGAAGCTTAAATTTCCTTTTTATTTATTTAAATAGAATTTGATTGGATTTGTTTTAATGTTAGAAATAATATTTGGATTTTATTTTTGCATCTTAATTCATTTTAATTTCTTTTTGCAGGAAAAAACAATAGAAGGGATATTGAAGAAAAATATTTCAATCAATGAGAAGACTCCAGCAATTAAAGATTGGAATTTTTAAGCAATTAAAGTTGGATTGGGCAGATTTTTCTTCAACAAACTCTATTCTAAAAATACTTTTGGAAGGATTATAAATTGCAGATTGCAAAATGTAAAAAAGGCTGCTCTCCTCTGCAATTCCAGACTTCTAAAAGCATTTCTGTTATAGGAATTTAGAGTTGTAGATGGGGAGGAGAGAGTTTCAGATCTGAACATTATTGAGGGTTTATGCTTTATGTCTTGTATTATGCATGATGGGCAGAGTTTGCATTTCTGCAGCTCTAGTCTTGAAAACAGAAATTCAAGTAATGTAAAGTATTGTTAGAGACCAGGATCAGAGAAGCAGATTCAATTAACTGGTATTTTTGGCATTTCTGTATCAAATACCAGTTTCATTTTTATTTTAATAAAATTGTTGTTTCATTTTATTCATGTTTTGGCATTTCTGTTGATATGGGTAATTTGTCTCAAATTGTTATGTATCTCTGCTCTTATGAATTAAACTCTGATTTCTGAGTAACCATTACTCAGAAATCTGTCTTATAACACTGATTTATTAAATAGTAATGTGTTGTGAATTTCTTCCACATGTTATCGTTTAATTATTAGTTTGACTGATATGATAATCGATATCAATTTTTGTGAATTTCTTCCGGAGTGTTGTTGATTTATTATTTCAGTTAAATGGTCTCAATAGAATGTGTTTTGGTACTCACAAATGTGAGCTAATTGAATTTCTTCGTTAGCTTAACATTAATTTAAAACCAGACATATTTTAATTCTCATTATTTAATCATCTTGCTCTTAGTTGGGTTAGATTTTCATCTACCTAATTGAGATAGGATTTAGATTAGTTTCTTTTGCTTACATTATAGAATAAGCTTTCATTTAGAGTAAATTCTACATTCTTTTAAGTCCTCTCCTTAAAGAGGCAAAATTTTAGTTGTGGCTTGGCTGAACCCAAATCAGCTTAAGGGTCATTCTCTTGCCTGATCAGCAAGAAGAAGTGATCTGATATCCCTGTCTATTGGTAGTTAAAAATACATTATAAACCAATAGCAAATAGGGAGAAGGTAACTGTACCTAGTTAAACCAGTCGGAGCCACCACACCAAACGGAAAAGGAGCTGCTTTAAGGTCCGGACCGGGTGGTTATCCCCCAATGTTGTTGCAGCGATTTTCGAGGCTTCAACATTTTTGGCGCTAGAAGGAGGGCCTGAAACTTGTTGTCTGTTGGAGTTTTTTTTTAATTTTAACATTTTATTTAATCACGATGGCTCCTCTTAAACTTACAATTTGGAGTTGTATCCATGGACGTGCATCTTCCAATACTCCACCCGAAGTGGTAAGACTCTTGTCTCAGGTAAAATTCAATGGTAAGAAAAATTCTTCTGCATTTAATCATGTCCTTCAATTTATTCAAAATGTTTCAAATTATGATTTTCAAGGGATTGATGAAGGCATTTTATGCAGAATTTTTACTCTCACATTTGCGGCAAAAGCCAGAAGCTGGTGTAGAACTCTTCCAGTTGCTTCAATCCACAGCTGGGATCAATTTGTTACAATTTTCATTTGTAAATTTGACGACTATGATTATGAACAGGTATGTGAAGAAATTGAATATTTACGAAGGTTTGAAAATGAGTCTGTTAATGATTTTAATATTCGATTTCATTTAAATTGCTTAAGATTTAAAGACGAAGATAAACCTACGGAAGAAGAATCATTAGATTGGTTTGAATATGTTTGTTCTCTTCCACCCATTCCCAATCCATATGAAATTAATTCAAGCTTTGTTCCATCCCATTACAATATAAATGAGAATCCCAATTTGGATGTGCAAATAAATTGTGATGAAGTGGTTTCAAAAAGCTTGGAAAATATTTCTAATCAAATGCAAGAAGACAACAACAACAATTTTGAAGAAAGAACTGCTTTGGAATCTGAAAATTACTCTGCGGTCAATTCAGAAAATCAGATCGCAAATCAACAAGTACAAGCAGCAATCAAAGTAAATAATAAAATACAAACTGTTGTACAAATTTCTGAATTCCTCCATGATGAGCAAATGCCGAAATCACAGCAGCAAAGCAACCTTCTTCAAGAAAGCATGAGCATACAAAGGAATGATTTAGAATCTGAAATTTACAATGAGCATAATGCACAAGAGTTCTCAAACAGAGACAGTTTTAAATGCATTGTTTCAGGTTCACATTTTTCCCTTTATCCTGATATTTTTAATGATGGTAATTTTCCCCCTCTTGATATTAATGATATTTCAGAAAATACAGAGGCTGATCTAAATGAATTACTATTAAGTTTTTATCAAGATAGAGAAGCAATTAACGATCATTCTTTCGCCATTAATGAACATGAAATTCTTGTTCCTCCTTGTTTGGATATATTGGATGAGATTGAAGGGAATTCTAGAGAATCTTGTGAGGTCATTTATGATGATTACTCTGATATTGAGGATGTTGATTTCAATTTTTCTCAAAAGAATCCTCATGATAAAATTCGAATAACATCTGAGAATGAAGAACGCTTCAATTTAGAAATTATCCCAACCAATCCTCATTTTAGAGCAGCAAATTATCTTCATGATTTCATTATTCGAGAAAACTTTCCAATTTATGATTCGTATCGTGATCAAGCTCTCATTCCTACTCATAATCATAAGTCATTTTCTAATTCACAAGTTGGAATTCAAAATTACTCAAATTCCATAATTTTGGCCAATCCTTGTGAAAATGAAATTATTTCAAAACGATCCCAATTGTGTTGTAACATTAGTTGTAAAAATAGTGATTTCATTTTAGTTTTTCTTTCACAGTTATTTTGTTTAAAATTAGATTTATTTTTTGATTTTATTTTGCAAAATTTTCACACTTTTCGCTGGCATATTGAACACCTTACTATCAAACACTCAATTGATGCATTGCCCGATTGGGAAATTGAAGTTTCATATTATAATCATGAGCATCAAAAGATATTAATATTTCAATTTCAATCAATGCTAATGTTTCATCAAAAGCTTCTATTTTTTCAAAGGCAATGTCGACAAGAGAATGTATTTTTGCAATCTGGCCAGCAATTCAATTCAATTAATAATTTTTCATTTCATTTGAAAGATTTCCATCCATTTTTCATTAATTCATTTGAAAAATATTTGGAAATTTTTCTCTCAAAGGAGATTGTTAATAATTTAACATTTGTACATAATACTAACAATTCTTTCCAGGCCTTTGAATTTAAAAGCTCATCTTCACAATTTGGCCTGTTATCTCTTCCTTTGAAAATTTTCCAATTTTTAATAGAAATCCATCTAGATTTCTATGATCCAATTGGTATTCAATTAGAAAGGAAATTTCAAGAGAAAGAGATTTTAATTAAGTTGCTAACAATAACTGTACATTCTGATTTCAGATTTATTTACCTTAGTTTAGTTAGATTTGTATTTTTATTACTAACATTTGAACTGTACATACATGCAGCAATTAAAATGAGAAAATGGCTACACTGGAAATATGACTATACCTAGTCATTTTCATGTATATGGTTAGAGTAGGAGTAGAATTAATTTAATTTGTTTGTTTTGTATAGTTAATTTGTTTTAACAGTTTTGTAGATTAAAAAATAAAACAAAGCAATCAGCCTTCTCATGCATGTTCACTGAAACATTTTCTCCTTATTAGAAAGTTTTAATTCTTGCTTTCCTTTTTAAATTTCTTGCATCAATACCTCTACTCTGCTTATTTTGAATAATGTCTTGATTAAATTCAATTGAGGTTGCACTTGGCATCGATTGCCTCAAAGCCACTTTTCTTCATTTCGAGATTTCCTTCTAAGATTTTCTTTTGGAATTTATATGATAAAGGTTGAAGATGTAAGAGCTTCATGATCTCATTATCCCATGAAATGTATGACTGTCTATGATAAGCTTAATTCTGACTTAATCATTAGTAGTCAGTCTAACCTTTCACAATAATCATATGAAGTTCATATTATCTTCCTCGGAATTTGCTAAAGCTAACATTAAGGATGTCAATTTTGCTGAGTGCACACATTCAAATCTGTTTTGATATTTTTCTACAATTAGTGGCTTTATCCCATTCTAATCTTTAGTTTATTATTTGATGCTGCAATACGCATCATATTCATTCACTAAAGACATTATTGAATAGTCGCTATAAGAATACGGATTCTTCTCAAGTTATTCAGAATAAGCAGAGATAATAAATTGTTGTTTCAATTCAAAAAGAGAGTCTATTTTTATATTTATTTCTGGTAAATTTTATGTTTTATGAACATGAATGATTGATTTCATTCGGGCTGATTGCACACTTAGATTTAAAATAAGTAATGAGATGATTTTAATCAAAGGAAGAATTTGAAGATTTATGAGGTAAAATTTATAGACAAATTCCTTTTAGGTACGCATTTACAACTTTATTCTCATCCATTATTAGTTCATCTTTTCCTTAGTTTATTTTTTTATTTGTGTTCTGTTTTATTTGCAGGTTTTTATTTCTTTTCAAAACATAAAGTAAGCAGTAAACCCATTTCAAATTTGCAACAGGTTCAGGGAAATTTTATTTGTTATTCATTATAATTTGAACATTATTTAACATTGCTTTTATTCACTTAGAAAACCCAATTGAAATTTCAAGGAATATCATAAGACCATTCACATCATAAGATTTCATCGGAAGTAGTTCTTAGCATTTCTTTTGATAACAAATTATTCATAAAATACCTCCGATGTATTATCTTACTCATATGCCATATCTCATTTCGCATATCGGAGCTTTGCAATTGAAGTATACTTCCAATATCATGAATCGCCGACTTCCGATAATCGACTTTACCGATATTGCAATGAACACATGATTCCGGACCCGATATGAAATTCAAATCAAATTCATAAAAAATATCGCGTCCGCTCAATCGCAATAATGGTAGGAGAAAAACTGTAAAAGGGTTGATGTCTCGGATCCGATATGTTATTGAAATCCCATTATAAAAAGTTATCAGGTCCGCTCTTCAACGCATATCGGCATCGCAAAAATATATTGTGTTACATTGGGTACCCAAAGTTTGCCGATTGCCGATTAGCTACGTCATCCATCGCATCGCCGATAATGAAATCATTTCATCACATTTTTATGCTCACGTCACTTCTCTGAATCTACGATGTGCGTTTTGCGATACGGGAAGCACAATGTAAATATTTTCCAATCCCCGATATAATATTTCTTTAATGATGCGATCGCTTCATTTCATTGCACATGTTCATATCGGCAATTTTCCATTGCAACATCCGATGCGATAACTTCCAATGCATGCCTCAAAGCCATTAAGATTTAATCAATATATGGCATAGCAACAAAGGTGAAGTCTTGCTGATTAAACTCAAAGCATGGTGAAGAAACATATGAGGCGAATTATCTGATACGGCGATGTGTTGTTTTAAAAAGCGAGCTTGGGTAACCACTATGGTAAGAAAGAAGTTAATGACCAATTTGCAGCATATTTAAACCATTTTGATTTCTCATACATTTAAGTTTTAAATATATAATTCCATAATTAAAAATGGAATTCGAGACCTCTCTATCTTCATATTTAAATTTTATTATCCTGGATTTGGTCTCGATTCTGGACAATTTATAAAATCATGGAATTTATATGAAACTTATAATATTTTGAGAAACAATCATTATTGCAAATTCTCATTCTCATTTTTGATGTATTTGTTTTAATTTCAACTCCCTTGAGCACTAAGCATTCTATTTTTACATTTTACTGCTTGCTTTAAATTAAATAAAATAAATAATGATTTTGGGTTATAGAATTTTGGTTAGTTTGCCTTCTTCATATTTTTAATGTCAAACTACAAGAAGAAGTCAGCTAGTATTGGAGAAATTGATACCTTCAGGTAAGCTCAAATGCAATCATCCAATGGTAAGATTCATGTACCCACTTTCATTAATTTCCATTTCATTACTTTAGTTTCAGTTTTGTTTTTCAAAATTATGTTGATATTTGAATCTGTTTTGCAGCTCCTCATAAAAGCTTTCAAACATCTGCCAAATCATATTTTGGAAGCCCTATGCTCTTTTTCTGGTTTTATTTTCAAGAAGCAACGATAGTCTTCATTGAAACAGCTACACTAGGAAGTTTCTGAACCTTTAATATATTTCTTTAAAGCATTTCTTTTATTAGAAAATGATTAAGATAATGCTTTGAAAACGAAAAGATTGACATCAAACAGAAATTTTTCATTGTGGCTGAATTTTATCATCACTGCTATCTGAAACCTAAAGCATTTACAACCTTGCAAGGTATAAGTTTTATGGATCTCGACATAAGAAGAAATGATTACATGATTATTTTATTTTACTTCATGTTGTTGAGACATTGATATAAGCATTTTTTTTGTTAGAGTTTGTATTTCAAAGCTTGGATTTTTCTTTTCCACTTTTTGCTTCATTTTAATTTTGTTTGCTGATTTCTTTTCTCACTTTAGTTTAAGAATTCTTTTCCTTTGGTTTTCAATTTTGATTTTAGTAACTTTGTCATGTTTTATATGGAAGGCTTTTTATTACTTAACAATGGTGGGCATACATAGGAAAAATTGTTAATAGTCTCCTATTAGCTTTTTCTTAAAATCTCTTAGCAAAATTTGTTTTTCTTATTATAAAAGTAGACATACTTAAGGAAGATATTACAAAACAAGAAAAGTTGATGAAGTATCGTGAAATCTGAGAAATTTCTTTTTCATCAAAATTGTAATTATTTTGAGATTTCAATACTTTATTAAGATCTTTCAAGATTCTATTATCAGTCAAGAAAAGTTATTTTTAACCAAGTAAAGACACTTTACAACAAAGCACTTTTAACTCTGAAATTGTCATTCTGAACTCTTAAGGAGTTAATGATTCTCCCTATTTACAAAGAGTTTTATTTTTCTAGAGTGTAATCCAAAAATATATTTAAAACTTAAAAGATAAGAGGTCTCATCACGAGCCTACTTACCATGATCATAGGGGAAAAATAGGCTGACATTACCAACACTGTTAAACAAACCAGGGTAATGGCTTATAATTTCAAACAATTGTAAGACAAGGGGTCTCATCACGAGCCAGCTTGTTCAGTCCAATTATAACCAGTGAATGGCGTTGTCAACTATCTGGCTACCAAACCAGGACAATGGCTTTTAAGAATAAAAAATAAAAAATAAGCATATATAAATGGATTTATCCCTAGGTCAATAATTCTTAAATAGATAGGATTCTGAATCATTGATGATTAAAAGGTAACCCTGTCGAGACTATAGATGTTTGCTGGCAGCAGTGGCTCTACCTGTGACAAATGAGTACACTTTAAAAGCTTGGCTGTAAAGTGACCCCTGCTTTATCTCTAGAACTAATTAAGGACTGATATAGAGTTATGAGATATTTTAATTTATGAGGAATTTCAAGAAAATTACAGTAAGATGATTGTTGCTTTTATTCAGATTAATGAACCTAGTCAAACATTTCAAAAATAATTTTCTCTTCTTTAATTATTTTTACTTTAATTTTAGGAAAATTTCATTTTTATCAAATAGAGATAACTGTTTCTTCCAGTGAATCGCCAATTGTTGTACGTTACAACAACCCCCCATTTTTAACTTGTTCACATCAAATAATGGGGACCCTTTTTATAAAAATTTTAGCTAAACACCTTTTATGATTTTATTAAGTCAATTATCTTACGATTTTGTTAATTTTTCATTTTCTTTAGATTCTTGTTTTGATTGCTTGGTTGAAATCGATTTTTTATAAGCTTCCTATTGACGCTTGTTTCGTCTCATTTGGTCAACCGGTTTGTAAATAGCACTCCTTTGAAGTCTAATCAATTATGCCAGCTGGGTTTAAAAATTGCGGATTTTAATAATGCATTTAGTTTAAATATTAACCCCTAGATTAATTATTACTAACAATTTTTATTTTTTATACAGCCAAATCATAAAGCATCGGGATTTCAGTCATTTATTCCAATTTTCCAATTTTCAAATAAATTTCTAATCTCGAAAAAATCCAAAATGTCAAAATGGTTGTTTTAGGTAAATCATCATTTTAGATAAATTCGTAGTCTAATTTAACATCTCTAAAAAATAAGATCAAAAAACAAAAAAAATAATTTTTAACATAAAATTTTGAATTAATTAAATTAATTATTATATTAAATATAATTAATTTAATTTAATTAAAATTTTATATTAAAAACAAATATATAAAAACAAAAAATTAAATTAAATTTTTGCATAAAACACATCGCATCGGAAATATTCATGCGAACATCCTTTTAAAAACCCCGATGCAATGATTTTTCCCGATGCGATTGAGGCTCATTAGTTTCATCCGATGCGATTGAGTTCATTACCTCCGATCCGATTAAGCTTGCCAGCCCCGATGCGATTGAGCTCATTACTTCCGATCCGATTGAATCACATTGAACTTATGCGATGCGATGAGGTCAATGTTTAAATCTTCCGATGCGATTGAGTCAATGTTCAAAACTTCCGATCCGATTGAGTCACGAGGAGCAACTGAATTTCCAGAATTATATCAGATTTGACTTACCAACTTTGAAAGCTCATAAATTGAGTTTTACTTGGCCAAATGAGGCCCATGACGGCTCATTGGAAAGAGAAAATCAAGGAGAACATTTCTGAGGAGGTTTCAATAACAGATTTGATCATTTATTGGGTCAAAAATCAGGCAGAAAATCAAGCTCCGAATTTCTAAAAATAAAATCAATTTTCTGAGTTTTGTTTTCTTCATTTTCATTTGCCCAGCCTCTTCTAATTGCAGATTCATGCATCAATATTATCCTTGGTTAATTAAGATCGTTATGAGTATCAATAAGAAGCTTAAATTTCCTTTTTATTTATTTAAATAGAATTTGATTGGATTTGTTTTACTGTTAGAAATAATATTTGGATTTTATTTTTGCATCTTAATTCATTTTAATTTCTTTTTGCAGGAAAAAACAATAGAAGGGATATTGAA
Source organism: Pinus albicaulis (assembly GCA_034641835.2). Taxonomy (NCBI): domain Eukaryota; kingdom Viridiplantae; phylum Streptophyta; class Pinopsida; order Pinales; family Pinaceae; genus Pinus; species Pinus albicaulis. The sequence continues at coordinate 859,308,116 of CM076576.1, read as the reverse complement.
GAAAAATATTTCAATCAATGAGAAGACTCCAGCAATTAAAGATTGAAATTTTTAAGCAATTAAATTTGGATTGGGCAGATTTTTCTTCAACAAACTCTATTCTAAAAATACTTTTGGAAGGATTATAAATTGCAGATTGCAAAATGTAAAAAAGGCTGCTCTCCTCTGCAATTCCAGACTTCTAGAAGCATTTCTGTAATAGGAATTTAGAATTGTAGATGGGGAGGAGAGAAAGTTTCAGATCTGAACATTATTGAGGGTTTATGCTTTATGTCTTTTATTATGCATGATGGGCAGAGTTTGCATTTCTGCAGCTCTAGTCTTGAAAGTAGAAATTCAAGTAATGTAAAGTACTGTTAGAGACCAGGATCGGAGAAGCAGATTCAATTAACTGGTATTTTTGGCATTTCTGTATCAAATACCAGTTTCATTTTTATTTTAATAAAATTGTTGTTTCATTTTATTCATGTTTTGGCATTTCTGTTGATATGGATAATTTGTCTTAAATTGTTAAGTATCTCTGCTCTTATGAATTAAACTCTGATTTCTGAGTAACCATTACTCAGAAATCTGTCTTATAACACTGATTTATTAATTAGTAATGTGTTGTGAATTTCTTCCACATGTTATTGTTTAATTATTAGTTTGACTGATATGATAATTGATATCAATTTTTGTGAATTTCTTCCGGAATGTTGTTGATTTATTATTTCAGTCAAATGGTCTCAATAGAATGTGTTTTGGTACTCACAAATGTGAGCTAATTGAATTTCTTCGTTAGCTTAAAATTAATTTAAAACCAGACATATTTTAATTCTCATTATTTAATCATCTTGCTCTTAGTTGGGTTAGATTTTCATCTACCTAATTGAGATAGGATTTAGATTAGTTTCTTTTGTTTACATTATAGAATAAGCTTGCATTTAGAGTAAATTCTACATTCTTTTAAGTCCTCTCCAAACGTAGGGAATTATGACCCTACTGCAGTCATCCGCTTCTGAAGCTGACTTTTCTTATTGACTGCAGGAATGATGTGGGATACATTATGAGATTTAGTAATGTATCGTCACAGGAGGAGCAATGTATGATGTCTCTCATGGTTGATTTGATTATACTGGTTATGTTTACTTCTGACAGCGCATCTGATGTGGAAAGGACAGGTACAGGAGGTACAAGCTCAGGAAGAAATGAAGGAAGATGGAAATTTTCTATGCTTCACTTTCCATACGCGGGTTCTATGAAACAAAGTCGCGTATACACGCGAGTTCCAGCTGACACAGCCGCGTATGAATTGATAATGAGAAACTTTATCTGATTGTTGAAGATCTGGAGCAGAGGTCCAGAGGGAGCATCAGTCTGACTGCTAATGATTGTACTGTTAGCATTATTCTGGTTATACTCATGTTTATGATGATATGATACTTGGTTTCCTATGTTGAAGTTTATGGATGAGTCCTGTCTACTTGTTGATGAAGAGTATTCATTGTTGAGATGAAAGTCCTATAATTCAGAGATAAGAGCAGCCCATGCAGAGATTGTTGCTAATAACTTACTGTTGAAGGTGTTTCAGATTGCACAAGTTAAGAAAGAGCACTGGTTTAGGGGGAGCAGCAGGTTGAATACTAATGATTGCATTGTTGGCAATATGATTGCTTATTCTTTGGTCTTTATGATACTCATGCTCAAATGATGAAGACTTGGTACATGGATTATTATGATGAGAATTTGAGCCCTGATTGCTGATAAGTATCTTTGTGTGCTCACACATGGATGACTTGGATGTCGTTGTTACTATGGTTGAGATCTTTTGCCTTCATATGTTACTTCATGATAAATCTTGAAGATCATGGTGATATTGGACCACATGGATGATTGCTTGACTATGATGTGAAGATGCTATTCTGATATGATAATCTCTCTTGGAAAGATTGTATTGATGCTACAAATAATCTGAAGGCTTGGTTACTAATGTGCTTATGCTACAACCGTTGGATGACGCTTGAAGACACAACTGTACTGTTCTATCTATCTGTAGTCCAGAGAAGCATTCAAAAGAAGCTGAACACTGCCTTTTCTCAGAGGGGATCAGATCTGGTTAAAATTTAGAAGATGGCTTGGGATACGCGGGTTTCCTGAAACACAGTCGCGTATGTACGCGAGTTTATGCACAGAAAACCGCGTATGACTGATTGCTGACAATTTTTGATTGGTTCAGCTCTCTTCAGCACAGCTGCAGTGCTGTTTGGTATCTCTGATACTGTTTGGTACCTCTGGTGGTGATCCAGTTCTCATAAATCTATTTCTAATGTTTTGATGAAGATGCCTTGATGATTTGTTGGTGGAAGTTTTCAGGATGCACAAACTAATGGGGAGCCTTAGTCTTTTGGAAAGATTGCTTGGTTGCACAGATTCAGGGGGAGCATTAGCTTTTCTGAGTATAATGCAGTGTTGGCATTATGATGGTTCTGAAAATATGTTCTCTTTCTTGAGGACTTTCTGGTGTTGGTCTTAAAAGTTGTATTTGTAGTTTGATGAAAAGGTCTTGTTGAGACTCTTGTTGTAAAATTGTAATATTCAGTCATGTAAGGACTTGTCATTTTTGTAAACCCACTTGGTTGGGTAGCTGAGTCAAAATTTTGTAAACCCACTTGGTTGGGTAGCTGAATTGAAATGTGTAAACCCACTTGGTTGGGTACTTGAGTCTTATATGTAAATCCACTTGGTTGGATATTGGATGTAAGTATGAGTCTTTGGTGATAGGAAGTTCATAGAGTCATGTACTTCATTGACAAATATGTTTGAAGATTCAGCATGAACTCAGGGGGAGCTTGGCCACTTCAACACATATCAGATCTGCAGAATGTTTCTTCCACATAAGGAGGAGAGTGTTGGTTTTTGATCCGCCCTTTGCCCTTGATGTCAAAGGGGGAGAATGACATGGTGTTTGAATGAAGAGAAGATAATGATGTCAAATATTTGGGAGAGTGACATTTTTGGGAGAGTGACATGGACATTTTTGGGAGAGTGACATGGTATCTATCTGCTGTGGTAACCAAACACCATCGTGGTTGCCATCAAGTCCAAAGGGGGAGATTGTTGGAAATATGATGCAGAGTGTTGTCCTTGATGGCAACCCACTGAATGAAGATGAAGACATGTGACTGTTGACATTTGTTGTCCTTGATGGCAATCCACCTGATGAAGTTATGCTTGACTTGATGGACTTGGTAAATGATGTAAATCTGATGTGATATGTTGTTGAGTGTTGTCCTTGAAAGGCAACCCACTTGATGAAGATGATGAAAACTTACTTGATGAAGTTGTGCTTAAGAGAATGTGTTCCTGATGAAGAAAATATGATGTTTCTACAGTATGTACAGAAGGCTATGAAGAAAGGATTTCAAAATGTACTCAAAGTATGATGAAAAAGAGTATGTCTCTTGGTATACGCGGATTGGCCTAGGGGAAGTCGCGTATGCACGCGGAAAAGAACGTGCCAAGTCGCGTATGGGCTAAAGCGCTCAAAAAGTGCAAAACTAAGGGTAACCACCATGGTACTGATCCATTGTATTGGGTAATGATCCGCCTAAATGACCCCGTCCAGGTAGTTTTGGGCACGTGGTATTGGTTTGGCTCGTGGTATTGAAAAAGGGGCCCGTGGTATTGAAAAAGGATAAACCTATATAAGGAGAAGAAATTCATTGTGCAAATCATATGTGTGGGTGCAAGATGTCTGAGCTTGAATGAATACTTCTCTCTGAAGTATATCTGAATGGAAAGGGTTACACTTGAATGATAAATCTAATTGTATGATGCACCAATGATGAAGAAGGGGATCTAGATCTGAATTGCTCTTGTATTTGTTAGATCTGATTAGGGAAGGCTTAGATCTGTGATGAGGCGAGCATCAAGGCGAACATCTGTCTGAAGAAAAAGGGTAGATCTGAACTGAATATCTGATCTGATGAAGTATGCTGCTCTGTAATGATTGAAGATCTATACACTACTTCGCCGCGGAGGAAGCGCGTATATACGCGGCTTCAGCGAAGAGAAAGCGCGTATGCGCAATAAAATATACACTGAGGTATACGCTGGTTTGTGTGGACGGAAGCGCGTATATACGCGACATAAGTGAAGTAAAAGCGCGTATGCAAACTAGGGTTTGCTGAAGCAAGGGGTATGAAATATCTGATCTGTTCTGCTGTGTTTCTGCTATCTGATCTGTGTTGATATGTATCTGTTGATGATGTATGTTTGTACTTAAAAGTATGGAAAGGGTTCGATCTGGAAATATGATGAATTGTGGCCCGCAAGTTGTGTTCTATTGAAGTGGTTGGATCCAGTGTGAAAATTGATGAAACGTGGTCCAAGGTGGTGCTGAAGGTTGTAGCCTTCAGTCAGGGGGTCGTAGCTCCCTTCCAGGTGAGGCTGGTAAACGAGATCGGGGGTCGTAGCTCCCTTCCAGGTGAGGCTGGTAAACGAGATCGGGGGGTTGTAGCTCCCTTCCAGGAGAGGCTGGTAAACGAGTCAGGGGGTTGGAGCTCCCTTCCAGGAGAGGCTGGTAAACGAGCGCAGGTGGGTGCCTGCGTGCTGGTCAAGTCTGCGCCAGCACATATGTTGTAAGATGTTTTCTCTATAATAAAATATTGAAGGCCGAGCAACTGCAGCGGTGGTTTTCTCCCGATTTGGGTTTCCACCTAAAAATCCTGGTGTTCATGTGTGATCCTTTGTGTGATGGTTTATTCTGTTCTTACTGCACATGTTTACTGTTTATTGAACATCTGATGAATGAATGATGGAATAATATAAGTGAATATTTAATGACAGATCTAGATCTCTATGTATACGCTAGTTTCATAAAGGGGATCCGTGTATATACGCTAGTTTACCGAAGGAAAGTAGCGTATGGGTTTTAAGGAATGAAAAAGTAAAATGATTTGACATAAAGAAATACCGATTCACCCCCCTCTCGCGTATTTTTCCCAAATGCCATCGCAGTACCATCAAGCACATAAAATTAGCTCATGCATTAGTCAAACCAAAAGGAACCACAACAAACTCATCATGCCCATGCCTTGTACTGAAATAAGTCTTGTATATGTCCTCTTCTTTGATGCGTACTTGATGATATCCTAATCTTAAATCAATATTTGAGAATACCGTTGTTCCCTTCAACTGATCAAACAAATCATTGATAATTGGTAATGGGTACTTGTTATTTATCATCACCTTGTTCAACTTCCTATAATCAATTCACAACCTGGGAGTACCATCATCATTATTCATGAACAATATTGGTGCACCCCAAAGTGATACACTTGGCATATTATATCCCTTATCAAGCATTTCCTTCAGCTGCAAATTCAACTCTACTAACTCTGGTGTGCTCATATTGTAAGGTGCCTTTGATGTTAGTGCTACTCCTAGTACCGACTCAATAGAAAAATCCACTTCCATATTTGGAGAAAACTCTGGAATCTTTTCTAGAAACACATCCTGAAACTACTGCAATACAGGGTAGCTCTTGAATATTTCTGCATCCTCAACATCTTTACCCTTGTCACTGGAAATATGAACTGCAAACATTACACACCATTTCCTACAACTGCGCTTAGCCTGCATATTTGTGACCATCCTACATGATGCAGGCTTCTTCTTTCACTGCAAGATTCTCTTTTCCCCATTATCATCGAGGAACTCAATGGCCTTTTCATAAAAATTTACTTTGGTCCTATGAAGATACAACCAATCCATACCCAAAATCACACTGTATGATCTCAATGGAAGTACATTTAGATGTGGTGATGTAGGCATACCATTCATCTCGAATGCACAAACTCTTACCCAATGATGATCTTGCTTCTTAGTACTTGTAGCCAATTGCACCAACCAAGAATCTGCATGCAATTCTTTTCTCAAACCACACTTATCCACGATGTTAGGATTAAGATAACTATAATTAGTTCCTGGATCAATCAAAATAGAAAAAACTCAACCACAAATATTACCTTCAATCTCAATAATGGATGCCTGGTTATCTACCTTATTTTTTTTCCACAGCTACATAAATCCGAGGAATGCTATGACCAACATCCCCAACTGTATGTGCGTCCTGCGCACTATAGATATGAGGCCTACCACCCTGGTACAATGGAAAATTCTTCTTGCGATGATATTTTCCACATATCCAACACTGCAACAATCCCCTACCATCACCTTTGTTCTATTACTCTCTACACTACAACCATGTCCCTTCTCAACTGCATTGAACTTCTTGTAAGGAGAAACATTTTCTTTCTCACATGAATCTTGAGGTCTTCCCCACTTTGGTGGCCACTTCCCTTTAAATTTCTCATTTCCCTTGAAATCACATTTAGGCTCAACTTTGCACTTTGAAGGCTCATAACAATGCTTCAAATTTTGGATGGCCTCCTCCAACTATTTAGGCTCATAAAACTCAATTTGGTCTCTATATGGTGTTGGAAACCCAATTATGAATCTTTGAATCTTAGCCCTATAATCCTTGAGGTAAGGCACACATCTCAACAACTCCAAGAACCTGTTAGTGTATCATCATCATAATAGCTTAACACCTTAACAACTTAATAACATAACACCTTAACAGCTCTAAAAATCCTTAGCTCTGTCATCATAATATCTCTTAGATAGATACTTATTCTTAAAGAGTCTCTCAAAATCATCCCAAATCAATTATTCTTCCCGAATACCCTTGACATTCTTCACATCTTCCCATCAGATGTGTGCTTTCCCTTCAAGAATGAAGGTAGATATTTTGGCTTTCATGTTCTTTGAATAGTTATGAAATATGAATAGTTTTTTCATCCCAAGCAACCATGACTTTGTGTCTTCTGACTTCTTCATCTCTCCATAGAATGTGGGTGGCTTGAATTTCTTGAAATCCTTGGGCATACTCACTCGTACTATAAGGATGATGATGGTGATGATGGTGATAATGAATCCTGAATGAGTAACTATAATGATGCCCATACATACTAGTCCTCTTGTCAGGTGTATCTAGTGGTCTATTGCCTTTGAATATATCTCATTTATCCAACCTGTATCTAGACCAAGACCTACTACCATAGGCTCCATTAGTTTTCTCTTCCTACTCTTAACTGATCCTCAACCGTCCCTATCTCTACAAATATGACAAGCTCTGAAGATTCACTACATTGACTTATGACTTCTTTTCTTGAGCCCTTGCAAGTCTTTCCTGAGCCTCAACCAACCTGTCATTGTCTTCTTTGTAAATTCTGATCTCTGCACTCAAGCTCCTCAATGTATATGTTATACAATGAGAATACTCATTTCCTTGCTACCTAACTAATCTGTAGGGAGATTCACGGGAACTGTAGTATACCATTTTTCTTGTCATCTATGATTATGTTCTTCCTGTAAGTAGGACATGTTAGATAAAAAATAGATACCGAAATCAAAATCATACCTCATTGATGTTCAGGGGAGGCTTATATCATCTGCAAAATAAACCCACATTAGCATGATACATGTATAATCATAATCATATCAATATATCAACATCATGCATGAACATACCAGTTGTATACCATGACCCCATGCATGGCAACCATAACCTTGAGAACATCAGAGTTTACCCAAAAAGAGCGCAACCCGCTTTGATACCACCTTGTAATCACCTCCTCCTACATTTATCCACTTTCACTATTTTTCCAGGGGTAAAAATGAGCTGAGGGTCACTATGATAAGACTCAACCTCCTATATTACCTCAAGGAAATGGATTCAACAACTTAAGGATTCACTTACTTCCCTCAGGTGCTACAAGACCTCTAGGAGCTATCCAACCCTTCATGGTGTCTAACCCCCAAGCTAAATCTCTTTTTCATTAGACCATGATCTCAATCGCTCCATTGTCAAGGAAATTCAACATCTAAAATTATTCAGTTTCTCCCATAGGACTGCTTCCCAGCTTCTATGGACTTTTCCAATCAGTTATGTGCCAACGACCCCAAATTATGAGCCACTTTTTCAGGGCTAAGACTCAAGCCTCTACTTAGAACTCCATGAAACTTATATAGATGATGAATAACTTAGAAACAAAGCTTTTAAACCAAATTTTTTAACAAGGACTTGACCCGATCCATCCCAACTAGGATTGTCAAATACATAATAAACATGCAACCTAGAGGTCATGAATGGATATCTGAACATAGATATCAGAAAAATATTTGAGCTTTAACAAGAAGGAAAATTTTATTCTCAAAGTATTTGTAATAAGATCAATTAGGTCATGCATTCATTAACCAAACATATATTATTTAAAACATGATAATATCCATTCTTAAATCTATCATATAACCATGCTTATAACCAACATATAATCAGGTAGATAACAATAATAGAACAACCATTAAAGCCACATAATAAAAAGTACAATTACTCATCAAACATAAGAGAAACTTATCTCTTATTAACCATATGAAAAATCCAACCAAGTCATGTACCTCCTGTAATATTCCCAATTATCTTTTAGCTAGTTGGAATATTAAATTTTGTTTTTGCTTCTTAGTTAGAAGAATAAGAGGGTAGGGAGACCCATAAATCTCCTAATTAGTAGGAATAAAATCACTCCAAATGTGAATTGAGATCATATAAGTAGATGGATTGAAGACGCTTATGTGTGAAAAGGGGATGGAGCATGTAGACTGGGTCAACTTTGACCAAATCAGCAGCGCTGGTATGGAGGAGCGGACATTCATTGAGGGACAACACATTTTTGGAGAGAGATTCCATGCATGGAGATAGTGGATTTAATGAGTGGGGCCCAAGGTGAGGAAGCTCACCAAGCATATAAGGAAGGGGATGGAAGCCATAGAAAGCATGATTGTTTATTATTTTGTTTATGTTCTGTATGACTTGTTGCTCTCTTCAACTGTTTAGCAGACACTGTAGTGTTGTTTAGCACAAGGGTGTTCCTGAGTGGGAATCCCACCTTCATCCTTGGGGGACTTCGAGTGCCCACTCAGGAGAATTATTTGGGCTATATATTTCCACATTCCGACATCAGGCCAAGCTCCATATTTCTTCTTCAATGCATTTTCTGCTGAGGGTTGTGCTGTGTCGTAGGGTGTAGCAGTGGAGGTTTGATTTGGGTGATTTCTGAGCTAGTTTTAGTGGAGGAAGGTTTCCTTCCATTGGGAGGCCAGTAAAGAAGCCCCTTGACCATTATTTATATATTTTGCACCAGGCCAAGGTTTTTTTATCCCCTATAGTGGAGTTTCAGTCTTGATCTGCGTTATTTTAGGGAGGAGTTGCAGGGGTGGTTGCAGTGCATGATTTGGGGAGTGATTTCTTCAGTGGAGGGGACAACCTTTCATCCAGAGGATCTATTGGAGAAGAGATGAATACTTATACATTAGCTTCAGCCATACCTTAATATTTATTTTTTTGCAGCAAACCTTCAGCCCTAGGGCTGCAACTCATATTTGTATTTTTGTGGGTATTTTCCGGAAACCCTATTGGGTTATCATGGGAAGGTGATATAGTGCCTAGATCTTCATGTATAACTTCTTTGGAGGCATATATAAGTTATTTTAAATATATTTATGTTCTCATGTTGTATCCATGCTCTTATGACTGCGTTGTAGCAGCTCTCTGACATTTTTTATAGTAGCAGCATTTCATTTTTTAGAGTGATTGTTTAAGGGAGGCTTGTTTGCTCCTATTGTATGATTTTCACCTCACTATTTTACATGTATTTGATGCTTATATTCATAATATAATGGCTCCATATTGGTATCCATTTTTGATGTAATTATTTTCATTTCTATTCCCATTTTTATGTGTTATATTGTTTCTTTTCCTGTTTGGTTAAATCCAAAGGTATCGAAGCATAATCTTGGCTCAGCCTGTGGATCTCAGCCATTATGCTATTAGGAGAGTGAGAAGAAGAAGAAGATATAAAAATTATGGAAGGAATTATCTTTGTCTCATATCTTTTCAGATCTATGAAGGACCTCACCAAGGAGGTCAAGAAAATGAGAATGGAGAGAAGCGATGAGACCTCAATAGGGTTTCAAGATGAGGAAGGTACATGCACTTCCTATCAGCAGAATAAGGAACCGGTATTGCATATAGCTCCAAAGAAATACACTATGCCCTTTCCTTTTGAAGAATAATATGAAAGGCATGGAGATGGGGGAAACTTAGATCATGAGATTCTAAGTGAGTATCTTGCAGAATATAAATCTCAATCAAGGGCTTTCAAGGAGAATCTAACTCTCCAACAGTTTATTCAGATCAAGGAAGAGAGGAGACCTTGTATCAATATAGGAAGAAAACACAATTGATTTCTATTGTCTACATTTGATGGGTCATCCACATGCATAGCAAGGGCTTGGAGAATAAAGCTAGATGCAATATTCCTGTTACATCTAGTAGTAGAGAGAGAAGTTGTTGAGATTTCAGCGCTGCACCTTGAGGGTGAAGCAAACATTTGGTGTTTTAGCCATTTGAGTCATGCAAGAGTGACTGCTTATGTAGATTTTACTCAAAGGTTAATCAAGAAGTTTGATAAGAAGAAACCAGAAGAAAAGCAACTTCCACCACCACTAGCTGCAGGAGTACTTGCATCAGGATAAGGAAAACTTGCACCCTTGCAAATTGGTCTCGATCTCTTGACATTTAGAGTCCCATGCATCACTCAGGAGATGCATGAAGAGGAGGAGACTTATACCAGTGCCAATGTAGTAGTAGAGGAGTAGCCATCATCACCAGAAATTGGGGAAGTCATCACACTGGTGGAAGGAACCCTTGTAGCAGTACAATATGTTCCCAAGCTTAACCAAGTTATGCAAGCATTTCCACTTCCTATTATTTCAGCACATCATATGGAGAGTTATGGGGACATGCCATCATGGAAATTGCATTACCTAGGGTCAAAAAACACTGTTGATTTGGAGCAAAAAACTATCACTACGCAGAGGACCCTTGAGAGGTTCAAGGAGGAGATATACATACATCCTAGTATGTCATTGTTGAGCCGCACACAACTCTTGGGGTTGGAGCATAGATTCTTGGAGGATAGGATGAGTATTGTCCTAATCAATCCAATGCAGAAATATATGTTCCGCATTGTGCATGATCATGAGACAACATATGCACCATCATGGAGATTAATAGTGCTGTCATTGAGAAACAGTGATGAGTTATTGGCCCAACCATTATTGGAGCATTCCAATTACCATTCTACATGTGTAGTAGGGGATAGGCATATGGTTGATGAGAGACATGTTATCTCCCATTATTATGATGGATCCTTTTTTATGAGAAATTTACAGCTCAATGAGAAGACTTTTCCTTTAGCATACTTGGATCCTTATGGGTTCAACACGGTCATTGATGAGTGGTCTTCATATGGAGATCTCTAGGAGGTTGCACTTCAACATCCCATGAAATGTAGAGATAGTGATCTGATTTGGGAGGATGGTATTCTCCATTGGAGGAATACCAATTTGGAGCATGAGAGTAGACACTCACCATTGGTTGGATGGGTGATGTTGATGAGCAAGAGGTTGGTGAACCACTTGCAGATCTATGACATGGGGCAGCAAGAGGAATGGCTACGCTGGCTACTCTTGAAATATTTTTCTCATCATGTGACATATCGTATGTTAAAGGTTATGTTATGGTTTGGGGCATTGAATGGCACCCATATGATATGGCAATAGAGGATTTGGTTGTATGGGGCATTCTACAAGTCAATCATCATGATGTTACTCCATGACTTGTATGATGATGAGATGAGGAGGTAGCAAGATATATTGTTGCTTTGGTTACTTTTGGGAGAGTATGGGATGATTTTCTCCCATAGCATGCATGATGTTTCAGGAGTAGAGGGTGGAAAAATCATGGTGCAAAGGGGATACTCCTTAGCTTTGGAGAGTCAGGAGACACTTCCACATGGGGAGGAGTTTTCCACATATGGAAACATTATGGAAGATGGATTTGACATTGGCATGTCAAAGTATGGGGTTATGAGATGATGGGAACCTTATCACAAAGGCCAACAACATTGTCACCTCGGAGTTTGGATCTGTTGGTGGGATGTTCCCAGGATCACTTCACACATGATGCACCTGGTGGACAAGTAATAGATGTGAGTGGGGGAGTGGTGGATGGAGACATCTACTACCAGGATATGATATTATTGACTTGGATATCCAAGCACAAGAAGAAGTATTCACATGCAACACATGAGGATTTTCTCTTCAGCCACACTTATTCCATGACAACATATCATTCATGGAGGGATTCACTTGGGAGGGCTTCTAAGAGGAGATACATCAGCATATTAGGAGATCCATGGATTATTTTGAGATGGAGGAGAGTCATAACTCTTTGATAGAGTTATCACAACCACCTCCATTTGGAATGAGAGGGGACCCATTGATGAGCCACTCCACCAACTTGATCAAGGTATATGGTAAGGATCATGTTTTTGTGCATAATGATTTACTATATGGGTATTTGAATTCCTTTACCATTCATGCACAGCTCATTGCTCCAAGAGGGATAAATATTCCTTATAAACTTCATGGTAAGCTTGGGGCCATAAGCATTGATCAGCACGGCCACTCCCTAGGAGATTTTAGGGAGGTGATATATCCTTCAGGGTGTACTCCATTGGCACCAAACATTATTCACCTTCTCCAAGTATGTGAGAGGTTTGTGGCAGCAAAAAAGTGGTGGGGAAACCACTTATTATATCATGTTATGAGGTAGTCAGGAGACATATTGCGCTGGTTCCACATGTGGGACTATGATGCTCGTTTGGTATTTCATATGGTAACTTATGTATCCTTGATTTTGATCCCATATGTAGATGATGTTCTTATCATTGTTGTGGGCATATTTGGAGGGATGACACGTGGGTTGGATGTGCCCATTGGGAGGTAGATTCTCCCCATTTCTTATGCTTCATGCTTCAGGGAGCACATTGAGCATCACATGATTGCTACATTAGACCACTTGTTTCCTTGTGGGAGGAACCATTTGGTTAACTTGAGCATTTGGGAGATGCATCACATGGATACTTGGGAGGAGCATTTCCTGGATGGATTGATTGGGGGACACTTGGTTCATGAGGAGAGCTTATCACATGGACGTGTCACAAGGGAAGGAGGAGAAGAGTTGCAGCACTAACCTTTACAGTTGCTTGAGGACAAGAAACATTTGGGAGGGGAATACTGTAATATTCCCAATTATCTTTTAGCTAGTTGGAATATTAAATTTTTTTTTTTCTTAATAGTTAGAAGAATAAGAGGGTAGGGAGACCCATAAATCTCTTTAATAGGAATAATATCACTCCAAATGTGAATGGAGATCATATGAGTAATTGGATTGAAGACCCTTATGTGTGAAAATGGGATGGAGCATGTAGACTGGGTCAACTTTAACCAAATCAACAACGCTGGTATGGAGGAGTGGACATTCATTGAGGGACATCGCAGTTTTGGAGGGAGATTCCATGCATGGAGATAGTGGCTTTAATGAGTGGGGCACAAGGTGAAGAATCTAACCAAGCATATAAGGAAGGGTATGGCAGCCATAGAAAGCATGATTGATTATTATTTTGTTTATGGTTTGTATGACTTGTTTCTCTCTTCAGTTGTTTAGCAGATACTGCAGTGTTCTTTAGCATAAGGGTGTTACCGAGGGGAATCCCGCCTTCATCCTTGGGGGACTTTGAGTGCCCACTCGGGAGAAGTATTTGAGCTATATATTTCCACATTTTTTCATTAGGCCAAGCTCCATCTTTCTTCTACATCACAGTTTTTGCTGAGGTTGTGCTGTGTTGCGGGGTGCAGCAGTGGAGATTTGATTTGGGTGATTTCTGAGCTAGTTTTCAGTGGAGGAAGGTTTCCTTCCATTAGGAGGCCAATAAAGAATCCCCTTGAGCATTATTGCTATATTTGGCACCATGTCAAGGTGCTTTTATCCCCTACAACATAGTTTCAGTCTTGATCTGCTTGTGGCCCACTTATATTGAGAGCTACTAACTAATTTTGGATTTATTAACAAAGAGGGCCCTTTTTACAATGAGTGATTATTAAACAACTATTTAATGGGCCACATACATTAATAATGTATTTAAATAGTTTCAGGGTTGTTTGATTATTAATGTATGCAGCCCATTAAATAATTGTTTAATAGTCACTCATTGTAAAAAGGGTCCTCTTTGTTAATAAATCCCAAATTAGTCAGTAGGCTCTCAATATAAGTGGGCCCTAGTAATATTCTCTATGGATATATATATATATATGGAGTATAAGGTTATATAATTTTTTGTCAATAATTTTGATTTTATTTAGAGCATTTCTCTTGGAGGTTTCTCCCTCGAAGAGACAAGTGAACATAGATTTGTATTTTCTATTATCAAAGAGATATTTCTCTAGGTTTATCTCTCTTTCTTCTTATCTTCTTAGGTTTCGCATGATATTTCATGTGAACTACACTACAAGTGGTATCAAATATATTTCTTGGGCACAAAGTGGGACAATTTTGGGGCATAAAGTGGAAAATTATTTTATTTTATTTATTTTTCTTTTTCTTTTTAATGTTTTTTTATGGAAAAAAGGAGGATGATAGTATTCAGGTCGATTTTTTAGACTTTTAGTGCAGAATTACAATAATATAATCTAATGATTGAATTCATCTAAAAAAATACACCATTTAAAAAAATAATAATAATAACGGATTCCGGAAGTGAAGTTATCAACACTTTTTTTTTTTAAATCGAGAAGGCCATGAATTCAATAGATTTTATATATTTTGACAGAGAGCACAAGTTTTAGTCAAATTATTGTTATTATATGTAGAAAAACTCTATAATTTCGTAATTGGGGTCATAATAGCCAATCAAATAAGTGTAATAGAAGTTTTGATTATTTTACATTTTTGGCCTCAAACCCTACCTTACACAAGTTATTTTTCCAAGCTTATCAAGTTCAATTTTTTAAAGAGATGGTTGAGCTTCATTATTTAGCACCTTAGGATATTGGGCCAAGTACCATTGTTGGAATTTTCACATAAATTATAGAGGTATAACAATTGACACTCACTTGTCCTCAGGACCCAAATTTTTTTTCTAGTGAACTCTCCCATGTAGGAGAATAACTATACAAATCCTCACACTTCACCAAAGGACACGAACACCCATTCTACTACAAACAAGTAGGAATTGGGTGCTCATATTAAGAAATTCTAGGACAAGATAAATGGGTTGGAAGATAAGTTCAATAAGAAAATGGATGAGAGGTTTGATAGCTTTGAAAATAAACTGACTCAATAGTTTTCAAATATTTTAGCTTGAATAATACTAGAAGAAAACCACATGACTACAAAACAAATTGAGCCACACCAAGAAGAAACTTCTAATTCAGATCTATTTGGCCACCCACATTAATAGATAAATGGATAATAACATATGACATCATCCTCCTAATGTGGGCTTAAATAATTTTGATGGTTCCAACTCGTGACAATGTGTCACTTAGATGTATCATTACTTTTCCCTCTAGGGTATTGTTGATGACATGGTGAAACTCAGAGTGGGGGTCCTCTATTTAGATAAAGAATGATGGCAATAGTGGAAATGACATTAAAAAAAATATTCACACTACATTACTTGAATTCAATTTTTTAAAGCTATCTATTCACATTTTAAAAGGGACACTCGTTATTTGGGGTGCCTTACTAAGTTACACTAAATGGGCTCAATCATTAAATTTAGATCAACCTTTGAGAAATTATCCATATATATTGATAACCTAATACATTCCTTCTATAAAGAATGTTTCATTAATGATTTCAAAGATGAGATTGAAGCACAATTTCGAATTCAACATCTTACTACATGGTTAGAAGAAAGAGGGGGCTCCATAAGCTAAACTGGTGATTGATGTGCAAATTAAAAAAAACGAACATTGATTCATTGCACTCATTCTCTTGAGGGTAATTTCCCAAGTACAAGTCCTACTCATATATTAAAGGTACAAAGTTTGTTTCCAACAAAATGGTTTCTAAAGACACACACTCTGCTATAATTGTGATGAAAAATATGATATGGGTCATATGTGTAAATAATAGAAATTGTTTCGAATTTTTATTACTGTTGAGGCCCTTACGAAAGACACGTCCATTAAAGAGATTGAAATTACAAGTTGAAGATACCAACACTCAAAATCAAGCAAACATTGAACCATAATTTTCTCTTAAGGAACCCCTAATCTCCTTGCATGCATAATTAGGCATTTCAATTGCATAAACATTGAAACTAACATGCTACATCAAGCACCATAAATATATAGCCCTAGCTTATAGTGGTAGTACTCAGCATTTAATTCACAAGTGAGTAGTAGAAGAAATCCATTATTTTGTATCATTAGTGCACCACTTTGAAATCATGATCACCAATAGAGGTATTATGAAATGTGGGGGTAGATGTGAAATTTTCAAACTCCCAATGTGAGATTATCAACTCAATACCCATCTATTTGCCATCAAGATGGGTGGTTATGTTATAGTATTGGGGATAGAATGGCCATGCATGTTGGGACTAGTCATTATGGATTTCAAATAACTTTATGTGAGTTTCACTAAATAGGTACATGGACACACTCTTCAAGGGCTTCAGGTAGCCTCCCTTGAAATAATGAGCTCTCATTGCATAGAGAAGTTATTACAGAAATTCCACTATGGATTTTTTTTGCAATTTAAGTCAATATATCTCATGGATAATTGAAAAAAAATCCATGCATCTTTGCAACTGGCCCTTGACAAACATCATTTGGTATTTGAGACACCAAAGGGTTTAACCCCTTCTCAAGGACAACATGACCATGGAATTACCCTAATCCCAAGAATTCAAACACCAAACATATGTTAATCACATACCCTATTCCCTTAATGACATATATAGGTTATGGGATACCCAACATTTTATTTTTATTTTTACTAGCTTGACAAAAATCTCTTATACCACTTTTTCACATACATCTACCAAATTTATCCTAACCACATTTACAAAAACTTGACTTTCATCTCTCATACATTTTTTCAAACACTTTACATGTAAACCTTTCTTCAAATATTGTCTATACTATTAGTGTAAGGATTCACTCCTTGACTGCAAAAGGAGTAAGCCTTACACATCAAGTTAATTTCAAATTTTAAAGGGTTTTTTGAGTGGTGGGATGGCTTCTCAAATATTTTGAAATGATTTTTATATTCTTTAAGACTTTCATGCATTTGGAAAGTTGTGGAAAGTATAAATTGTATGGGTAAATTGGTAGTATAGGGAGCATAGTGTAACAAATGAAGAATATGGAAAGTTGGTACCTATTCTAGGAAATATTCATATCCTAAACTAGTCACACATCTATAATGACGACTCTTTACAAAAACTATGTTTATGCAAAGTAAACAAATTTCATAAAGTAGATTGCATGTATAAATTATTCCACAAATCATTTATGAAATCTTCACTAACATATTCTACAACACATATATGATTTGCAGAAAGTTGAAAGCAAATAATTTACTATCAAATCCTTTAATAGTTTCTCATTCACACCTTACTAGCTATTGCAACTCATAATTAGAAGAAATTAACAAATAAGAAGACACACCATACATTAGATGGTCCTTGAGTCACAAAATACTCTAACATGAAGTAAAAAATATTTTCTTTATTATATTTAGTCTTCAGGTAGACCAACATCCAACCTGGAAATGGTATTTACAAATGGTATATATAGAAAGAGAGGCACCAACTCCATCTCTTCTAAAAAGAAGGAAACACTACTGCTAATATTACATAGGTTTCATACGAAATTACAACCATATGCCATCAAAATCTCACTTAAAGGACATATGTAAAAGAAATAAGAGAAGAAATCTAGGCTGAATTGTTGAGTGTGTTGTCATGCTGCCCCCTTTTCTGCTGATTTGTATCCTTATGTATTTGGTCTTTAAATAACCATGTATATTATTTTAATATGACCTCCAACAACCTCATAACCACCTTTCACCATTACTTGTTATATCCATTTGGTTATGAGTATTTATTCTTCCTTAACTGGCTCATAAAATTTTGTTGACAGGTGTCAAAATTCAGTTAAAATAGGTGCTACTAGAAATTCCAGTAAAAACCTGTAACTGCGCAAAAAATAGAATGATACTGGAATTTCTTATAGCACTCTGTTTATTTTTAAAAAATGCACAGAAAATGATGAAAAATCGGTGCAGACTTATATTCTTTGACATCTAAGTTGTTGTTCAAAATTGCAATTGATAAGAAAAAAGGTGTTTGTATCAAAAAACATATTTATCTTCCTTCCATGTGGGTTGCAGCTTCAACAACTTTATCCAAATCTGTCTTTCTGTCAGCAAATAATTTTGATCTAGTTGTTCTTGTGGTTTCTTCCTTGACAATGGTCTTCTCCTCCTTAGAAACCTTTTGGATCTTTCTTCTTTTTGAGGGTTTTGAGTGTTGCTCTAAAGGGGTTCTATTTTTATCTTTACTTTTGGTGTTCTCTATCTTTAATCCTTCAAGTCTTTCTTCTATATCAATGACCTTTGTCATTAAATTTGGATTGTGCATAGCCTTGGACTTAAGCCTGAACTTGTTGTTGTCTCTGGTATGTCTTCTTCCAGTACCAGCAACAGGTTTTGCTTCCTATTTATTCTTCTTACTACTGATCTCATATCCAGCATCTTTGAGGAGTTCTTCATCAGATTTTGTAGGTTGATAATCTCTCTGCATTTTCTATTGAATATCTGCTTCCAGAATTTCTGGTAGCATCTAAGATTTAGATTTATCTACAATTGTAGACCTTCCTCTTCGAGCTTTGGTG
This sequence comes from Pinus albicaulis, assembly GCA_034641835.2. Lineage (NCBI taxonomy): Eukaryota > Viridiplantae > Streptophyta > Pinopsida > Pinales > Pinaceae > Pinus > Pinus albicaulis. Next base: position 859,289,201 of record CM076576.1, on the reverse strand, counting down.
TAGACATTAGGAAAAGGAGGAATGGGGGGCACCATTTTGATAGACTTGGGTTTAACAACTGAGGGTCTCTCTCCTTTCTCCAACTTTCTCTCAACCTTGAATGAAGAAAAAATTTCTTTCTTTATCTTGGCCTTATGGATGTTCTCCTTTTTAGCCTTCATTTTGGTTCTTTTTGTAGGCTGAGGGTGTTGTTGTGAGGATGGAGGTGTAGGTGGAGGTTCGCCTACCCTATAAAACAAGTAATGGTCCCGTGTCTGATTTATTTTCCTTAACTCTTCTTCAACTAAAACCTTGATGAGAGCTTGATGACACAAGTTGTATTTTGAAGAAACAGTGTGATTTTGGATCCTCGCTGACATCTTTGTCAAAATATTCAACAAGAATTATGGAAAATTTAGGGTCTTCATACTTGCAACATGAAAAATAAATATCATATGATAAAGAAACACAATTGTATGCCTCCTTTCACAAATGAGGTAAACCTTGATGAGTTTAACAACTTCTGCCCAATCATTTTTGAGATAGCTTCTTGGAATTCCCTTGGCTCAATTGGGATCTTTGTGTGCATCCTTAAGGAAACTGTTGAGGTCTCCTCCAGTGATAGCCTGACCTTTAAACCACCTCTCTCCTTCCTATGGAAGGTTTAATGACTCGGAAATTGAATCTACTGAAACCTGCAATGTAAGACCATAGAATGTGGCTTCTTGTCCATTAAAATATTTTACATACTCTTGAGCTACTCCTAAGTGAGAGATTCCTAGTCTAGTGCACAAAGAATACCACCTTGCCTGGATAAAAAATATTCTCACCTTCGAATTTGCATCCACTAGGTCAACACCCTGTGGCTCAATTCGTTTTATCTTCCCTCCTCTTTTAGTCATCTTCAAAAATTAATAACTCTGTCTCTGAAATTGATAGGTGGAAGAGCTAGAATAGCTTCACATAACAAGTGTTTCTTGTGTCTCCCTCTGAAATCTAGACTCCTCCTCAAACTACAAATCTATGAAACTCGATCTCCAACAGCTAGCTTCACAACTTATAATGATCCTACTTTTTCGGTGTTTTTAAAACAGGAACCATGGTTCATCACCCCATGCAATAGATTTCCACAATGGAAAATATCCTTGACCGTAGTGTGCACCATGTGATAGCCATCATAACCTTCAGTTGGTTGCGTAACTTTGGATAGAACGCTACATATGGCTTGAGGCAAGCAGATCTGTGACTGGCAGTCACCTCCACTACATGCTAGTTTATTGGCCTAAATTTCCAGCAGTATCAGTTTGCATCCAACCAAATGGTCATTGAATTAAGTCTAATGATCCACGATCTTCTCCATTCAAAAAACACGTACCTTGACATGAGATTAAACTAACTCAGTTGACAAACAAAACGAGATTAATGGTTGGGTTTATTAATGCGGGTTGACACCTAAGCATTACACGTATACCATGAATTGAATTTGAACATTACTAATCGCATACAAATCCTATCACATGATATAAATCATTTAAAAAATATTGGAAACGTATTTACACCATAACACGTGGCTTGACAAAAAGCGAATGCGCTTTTTCGTTTATTTTCAAAAAGAGGGGAAGTTACCGGAATTTCTAGCAGCATCAGAATAAAATAAAAACAGATAGAAACAAGAATATAACAGACTGTCCGAAAAGGCTAAAACAGGCACTACTAGAAATTTTGGTAGCGACCAATTTTTAATTTTTTAATATATATATAATTTATTTATTTTTTTAATTTTTTTTTAATTCTAATCCTAAAAACAAAAAAATTAAAATGGACTCATGACTTAGCAAAGAGTTGTGCTAACATATATAAATAATTAAGTAGTTGTTTTCTTGTATACATTTTGTCAACCATTTTGTATGAAATCAAATAAAAAACATTGTTCTGATTCCACTTGTAACATATTAATTGAAATATACCACTCAATCATGCAACTTTTGATTTTTGTCTTTGATGTATTTTATCAAATAATTTGTATGCAATTTGTGATAAAACACCTTTAACACATTTCTTCTAATGATTTTCATGAAAATAGGCATAGATAGACTACAACAATACTATCATACAACAAAGATAACATAAAACAATACTATCTCCATCGACAAAATAACATTTTCATTAGGGAATTTCATCAAATAGTTTGTATGCAATGAATCATTAAACCATTTAAGCATTTATTCAAACACTTTACAGGAAAACAAATATAACAACTTCCTTAAGGCCTATCTCCTAATATATAATAGTCCAAGTTCTAAAAAATAAACCAGATGATTAGTGGTACTTCCCCTCATTATGGTCCAAGTTTCAACCTCTAGAACCTACTATATGAAAATTTATAGCACAAATGGAAACATGAATTGTTTGATTCAGGATTTTGGGAGAAAATGAGAATTCTTGACTTCCTATGATCATATATCCTAAAATATCACATCCCAAGATCTGAAAGTTGGACCAAATGATCAATGATATCTCTCCTCACTATGGTCCAAGTTTAAACTTTTGGAACCTACCAAAAGAAAAGTTATAACAAAAATACCAATATTACCTGTTTAAAGATGCATTTAGGAAGTCCAACTTCCTTTGGTCATATTTCCTAAAATTTTGTGACCCAAGCTATGAAAATTGAACCATAGGAATAACGATATATCCCCTTATTATGGTCCAAGTTTAGACTTCTCTAACCTACCAAAAGAAATGTTATAGGAGAAATTCCAACATGTCATGATTAAATAATAATTTAGGAAGCCTGTATTCCTCAACCAATGCGGCAACAAAATATAATACATATAAAAAGCTACATCCAAATAGTATAACAATAAAAAACGGTCATGCATGTCACTAAACCATCTATTCTATAAATATCATTAACATAGAAATACATATTTATCTATTGCAGCCAAAAAAATATTGGAAACTGAAGTAAGGTGAGCCATGTTCCACCCCACCATAGGCTCACATGTGCTGCAATTTTCCTCACAGTTGACACCCCCGTTTTAGATCTTGATGCTTTGAGGAGAACTTAACTTATGGGTATTTCACACACTTAGATTCATGCCTAATTTTAGCACCATAAGTGAAGGCCATTCTCTTTCAAACACATACACAAGAAAACTTTGTGATCAACCTTTCCATCTTTGACCACACTCACATTCACAAAAAAACTATGTAGGTTTGTACAATTAAAGGGAGTCTTTATTTAATCTTTGGAGTTCCTCAGCCCTCCCCTCTTCATTCCTCCATGTGTTGCACACAATCCATACCATTCATAGTCCTTAAAGACATCTAGTCTAAATACAAAGTGTTGCAACACATCCATTTATTGTTACGCAAGTTGTCACCAATTCTCATTCCAATTCAAATTTTCTAAAGTGTGAGAGATAGATACATGAAAGATTAATATATATATACAAAATGGAAGTTTAAGAACCAAGAATAAGAACCCATTAATTTCTCCTCATTCTTATTTTTATAATCACAACTTGACCCTTCATATTCCCAAACTTCCAGGTTCTTGGAAAGACTAACCATCAAATCAAAGGGAAATATTCACCCAAGGTATATTTTTCCTCTTAAGTCAAGTTTTCCCCCCCTCCAAGGCATCATAATCTGTTGGCTATCACCTTTATTTAGCTCTAGAATTTTTATTAATAAAAATAAATATTACATCATATAATAGAGTTCAATATCATATCATTAATGTTGGCACCCAAACATTATATTTTATTAATTAAATTACAAAATATGGGTTAATGAAAGGGGTGTCACAATCCCCTCCCCCTTTAAGGAACACTATCCTCTGTGTCCTATTATTTTTAGAGCCATTCTATGAAAAACAATGGACATTCCACTTTCATATTAGTAACATTTTCCATGTCGTTAGTTTCCACTTCAAGCAATGTTATTCATTTTTCACGGTCTAGTTACCTCTATACCTCTTTGTGTTCCATCACATTCCTGCATGGTTATTCGTTATTTCACAACGCTTCCACATGGAACAAGTTCAACTCATTGTTTTCTTAGACACAACCAAAGCATTCATGACTCTAATGAGTATGCACATGAACATTTGAAATCCAATTTATTCAAGTCTCCCCTTCCTTATAGTCACACACCTTCCAAGTTCAGGCATCCCCTTATCTGCCTCCCTAGTCCCTTAATAAATCCATTCCTTGGAAAGGATTCCTTATACAAGAGTATTCTCGAGATTTATGTAATATTACAACAAAGGAAACCCTCTAGCTTGCTCTAAATAAGACAACACATTTGTCATAACATAACTCATAGTGATCACTATATGTCATAGGATTCTCGTGTAACCATAATGGCGTTGTCCCTAGGATTTTCAACTTCATAATTTTCATCCATACTTCATGTATATATCATCATCTCACTTTTATCACGAGCGTACAATTTCCATGATATTAATCATAATAATTTAAATAAGGTATTTTTCCTAGTTATTTTATTTTCCAAAATTTCTTCATATAGGAATAAGATTTCATAAATATTCCAAGTAATTGTCATGATGTTTGACTCTTGAATATGATAGTACTCAACCTTCATTATCATAACCAATTCCATTTCAATTACAATCTATACTTTCAATAAGCCAAATAGTGGTAAATGTTCATACATAAAATATTTTCATTACAAGATTTATAACATCCCATGAAGCTATATCAGAGTTATTATACACATAATACTTCAATCACTTTCAATTGATTTAAAAATAATTTGAAATGAATCTATTATTTCATTATTTATTTTCATCGCAATAATTCCAATCCTTCCATAAATGCATTCGTACAATTATTCCAACAACCAATGGGTCAAAACTGAAAGCTAGATACTTCTAAATTCATGAGAAATTAGCTTCCACTTTGCTTTGTAGGATGAGTGATTCATGCGACTCATTCCACTACTCAAAAACTCCTCAAAATTATTATAAGCTATTTATTTTCATGACATTCAATCATGCATTTTATTGTCTCATACAAGCATGCATGCATTCAATGCACCAATCGTATGACCATCATGCCATATTAACTCATGGATGCATCACAAAGATTCTAACAATCTTTACACACTGCAGGCTTCTTTCCTTTGTCATAAACCACTAGGTATTAATGACAAACTTGCTTTCATTTATCAACATTTCCATGCAATTTTCACATTAACTAGGAAAAAAGAATTCTTCAATTACATGTTCCTTACCAACAAACTCAACATTATATGATATAATAACCTGTCTCAAGCTTAGAAACTATTGGGAAAATACGACAGACTCATCAACATAGTTGCAGTCCTTACATTTTCTTCATATATCCCACATTTTCATTCATTACCAAACATATTTGATCTCATGAGTGTATTATTAATTAATTTAATTTTTGTTCAACATAGCAGCTCAATGCATGCATACATTATTAATAATTTACTAAATATTTTTTTGTTGAAAATTTTATGCCTTAACCATACCCCTTCTTAGGAATCCATGCAATACATAGATTAATTTGAAAAACAAAAGATATCAAATTTATCTAAAGTGGAATTCTTACCCAATTCCTTTACCTTTTTTCCTTTTCTTGCTACTTTCCCCACTTACTTGGTTACCACCACATGCATTCTTAACTATGATATTTTCAAGGAGTTCAACTGGATTCTTAGCATACTTGATATTGCAACATTTATCAACCCCTGAAATGATATTGACCCCACATATTATTCATAACTCTATAATTTCATCTGCTTACACACAAGTTTCAATGAATATTAGTAAAGTACATTTGCACTATGTATCCAATTTACACACTCAAACAATTCCTTCAATCATGTACCCAAACATGTGCATATACATATTGTGATGCATGTGCTATACTTGCACATATTCCATGCCATTAATATAAATTTATTTTTAAATTATATTTCCAGTGTCTCTTGTATTCAATCATTCATATGACAAGTCTCATAAGCATAATCATAAGCACACTATTTTATTTCATGTAGTAGTTAACAACAAGGTATCACTTTTGCACACTTGTCATATCAACATTCCATGTGGCATAGAATTCATTAGTTAACCTTATTGTATTACCCAAAACATATAAGGTACATATTTCTATTTTCTTACCATTCACACATTCATATTATTTTCATATATAAAATGTATCATCCAAGCGCAATTTTCAGTTAAGGGAAACTCCCTTTTTAATCCATTTTCACAGTTGTGAATTCACTGTCCATCTAGTTCATATTGACGCAGTCAATCCCTCCTTAACTAAAAATTTATCCACATATTCCCTCTAATGAAACTCCAAATTTCTTCCTTATAACAACTACGGGGTCCCTCCCCATATATTTTCTTTTAGCCATAGGGTTTGCTACTCCTATTTTATTCAACAGTGGATCATTCTTAGGCTAGGCCATGACTCCAAAAATACATTGGCTTACCAAGATCCAAGTATGATACATAACCAATATTGAACACAAGTAATGTAAAGTTACAAAACTAAACAACCTATAACTAATAGTCTCACATCCCCCCATCATCCCACTAGACCCAAGGTAGTGTAGCCCCTTCTCTAATCATAATAGTCCCTTGAGTTGTGTCACTGTCCTTCTAAGGTCTCTGACTTAAGTTTTCAAAGGATGTATCACAGCCCCAAGGCTCATAGGATTTTCATCTATATTCAAGGCTCAAGTTACTCTCCAAACCCCACATATAAACACTTCTCCCTACACTCTTCCCTCTAGGGCTCCAACCTTACACAAGGAAACAGAAGGAGACATCACTCACAATACAGTCACAAATCTCATATTAACATGCATAGGTTCCTATTTTACCAATATCTCATCAACACCTTATCTTCCATAGCCTTTATTCCACAAGACTACATGCAACACCTTCATGAGCTTCTCAATCATGTTATCAACCTATTCTTGGTTACATGTTCACCATTAACCACTATTAGTAACCTGGATAATGTTATGAAAATAGACTACTCCAATTCTTTATGCATGCACATCCATTATTGTATGCACATAGCATATCTTCATGCATCTAGCATATCATTATTGAATATCTATTCAATGGACATGCTTCTTTGAAATATTTCATCTCTTGCATTTTTTTTATGCATATGCTATTATTCATAAATATATGAAAACTTCTCAAAACATTAAAGAAAAGTACTAAAACTAGCAAGATATAAGTTAATATATCTCCCCTAATAGTTATGGCTACATCACTAATAAATAAAATTTTGCAATTATGTTGGGCCGCTCTAAGGGATCTACTCAACATACTACATGTTTATTTTGCTGCATAAAACTCAAGTCAATATTCAAGTAACATCGATGTATTCATATATATGGAAAATATTTTTCACATAAGTACACATGCATGCATAGATATTAATTTAAAATCTAAATTATTTCATATACTCTAGCCCATTTGTTATCACTCAGATTGAACCTCGGGTTGAGAGAGGCAATCCCGAGGTAACCTCAAACCACGCTTAGCCAAGTAGCTAGCCCTACTAGGCAAGGAGAGGGCTTTATTTGTATGGAAAATAGTCAATATGACTGAGGAAAGAAGATTTTAGGCTAGGTATAGTAGCTCAGGGTTTTGATTTTGATTTGTGGAGGGTTTGCTGGATCAGGAGGAGTCAAACAGCTAGGGTAAGGAAATTAGGTCAAAATCTGCAGTTACTAAGGGGCACGGTAGGTAGAAGGTTTGAAATTCAATAGATGATTATGGTGAGATTAATAGACTGGTGAGAAGTTAGGAGGAACATCTGAGATGAATTCTCCCTAAACTGAAGAAGATAAACAAATTATGCCAAATTTCCCAAAACAGAGCATGAAACATGAATTCTTCTTTTCAAATTGAAATTAAGCATACCATAGACATGAAAATGGTTTATGATCTACAATACATTCATATAAATGATTACAAAGAAGAAACTATGTCAAACACTGCATACCACATGGATCCCAAAGAAATAGCTGCAAATTTATCATTAATGTCAAAGCCAAATTGATACAAAATGTCTCTTGAGATGCCAAAGCTCCAAGTGAGTCCAACCATTACAATGACTGAGAAAATACATCAAATAGACCTCAAAACCACTCTCCCTAGCCTCAGGGAGTCGAATCCATGAGATAGGGATCAGTTTCACCTACTCCCAAACAAGAATCTGAAGACTAGGAAAACTCAACAATTTGCCTCTAAAAGAGAGGAAACTAATTCATTTGACCTCTAGAGGACTTATCTAATGTATCTACCCTAGATAAAAGTCAAAACATGAAATTTAAATTCACCATGATCATTTACATCAGTGATTTTCTCATTTTCCCAAGTAAAAAGTCAAAAAGTCAAAATTTTGCTAAAGATGATGAAAACTGCATTTTCCTAGTAAACGCGCAATGCCATGACAAAAACTAGCCTGTCTTGCAGAAAACGTTTGGAGGTCTTCTCGATGTCAAAATCAGCTCCATGATAGCTCATTAGAAATATCTCTAAGTCTAGTTTCCAACTATGCCTCAAGTTACTAAAATGGTGTCCATATACCTTGTCAAAAACCTGTTCTCCCAAGACTGGTAAACGCACAGCGCCAAGGCAAAAAGAAGGGTAGAAACATGTTTTTTTGGTGGTTTTTTTCCTTTTTGAGGGACCAGTTCTCCTCCAAATCTTCTGAAAATTTCTAGAGTCAATTTCTTCATCATTTTTAACATGATGGTGGTGGCCATTTTGCAATTGGATGCCCCAAAAGAGAGCTCAGCGCCAGTGGCGCTGTGCGTTTCACATAATTTCTGTTTGTCAAAATTGCCCAAAAACTCAAAAATGCACTAAAGTGAAAAGTGTGCCAAAATTTTCCAAAAATTGTGAGTTTACTTGTTGATCAAGGGTTGGAGGCATGGAGAGACACCTCAGCAAGTATATCTAACCTCTCCTTCTCCTTTTTCTTGATCAAAGCTTGAATTTTTGCATGGGCTTGTTTGAGCTTGGCCCTTGCAATTTTGTTCCTCATGGCATAATGCTTTGCCATTTTCCTTACCTTTATCTACCTACTGTGTTGATGAAGAAGGCATGGCCCCTTTCATTCCAAGTGAGGCAAACATGTGCCTATGACCTCTCTAATAGGTATGTACCAATGTGCCCAAATTTTCCCTCTTAGGCTTGCTAATTTCACCTCTACTAGGTTGCCATGATGTATTTGGTGTTAAAAACCCTAGGGGGATGATGAATGAAATGAAGGAGTGTGAAGTGAATGGAGGTGTGGGGAAATGAAGGAAATGTGAATATACAAGGGAGCCTAGGTTAGTGAAAACCGTAGGGTAAATGGAATGAGATGAAGGGAATATGGATTTGAAAAGAGAAGCTATGAAAAATGGAGGAATTGATAATGTAAATGATAACCTCGGTGTAAGAAAAATTTAGGATTTAACAATATGTACGACTGATATATGTTTTAGGGACATAAACAGGGAAATATGAATGAAAATGGGAAAGGAATAAAAAAACTAGGGTTTCATAGGCTATAACACTTTCAAATCATTAATGGAATAACAAAAATGTGAAAAGAGAGCTGTTTTGTGTCCACTTACTGATCAAAGACTCCTTGGAGAATTTTATGAGGAAACGTGAACTTGATGGAATCAGTGAAATCCTTCAAAACCTTCACTGTGTAAACACGCAGTGCTAAGAATCATTGTTTAGCGGACCACATTTGGAGGCCTTCCTGGTGTCAAAATTGGTCCCAGGATAGCTCGTTGGAAATATTATCCTGTATACTTTCCAAATATACCTTTGGTTTTCTATTTGGAGTTCATTTTCCTGGTAAAAAATTGATTTTCCCAAGATTGTTCAAAAAGTGCTGAATGGAGGTGCAGAAATGCAGAGTGCTAGTGCAGGCAACTTTTAGAGGCCTTCCTCAACTCCAAATTGGGATAATGATATCTCATTGGAAATATATTCTAGTCTATTTGTCATTTGACTCATCAAGCAAGTCATTTGGACACTCCAGCTATGAGAAAAAATTGATTTTCCCAAGGTCACTCCAGAAGTGCATCAAACCTCTCCCGTGGCACCTGTATTTTTTACATTTATATAAAATTTGAAGGTATTTTTTCTTCCTTGACCTATGAGGGACAAAAGCCTCTCTCAGTTTTGTTAATTTCATCTCTTTTTGGTCATAAATATAGTTTGAAGTGAAACTGGCCCTATGAGTGGCAAATGGTTTGATTCTTGGAATGATTTCTTAAAAAATGATAGAGACATGATCTTATGAGTTGGAATGGCCTCATACTTACTGATATGACCTATATTATGGCTCCTCTTCTCATATGAATCTTTTTCATAGCAAACCCTAGCTCAGTGGGAGAGGAAATTAGGGTTTAGTGCTTGTGAACAATGATGACTTGGGCACCTTTGGGAAAAGACAACTCCCTTTGAAATTTGATGTGTTGGCATGTGGATTTTTGAGTTGGAAGCCTTTGGAAGACTAAATAATTATTACATTTGAATTTACTGAAGCAAATCATGAGTTTATTTTGGGTCACCTTCACACCTTCTGCTGCCCTTTATTGAAAATTAGACAATGCAATGATTTGACCTAATGAAACCCTAGTGACCCAATGAGAAATGAAAGAAACTGAGTCAATGAGTAACTTTGACTAAAAGTGAAATGACAGCATAGTTTTTTTCAAAATGATGAAGACATGGCTTAGGTTCAGGAGGTGTATACTTGTGAAGGAAAATGGGACACTTGACAAGGACAACCACTAGTGGAACAATTTTGTATCATGGCCTAATGGAATGATTGAAAATTTATTTAGAATGGGACATCTAAGATGCAAATTCAAAATATGTTTTGATTCCTGGTGGAAGTATGGAAATACTGACACTAACATTGGCTCTAGCTGGGGATGGTAGCTCCTTGGAGGTGTCAAGAACACCATAGACCAAGTGCTTATCCATTGGGCATGGAGTCAATAGCTAAAAACCAAACTGAATATTGAAAGAAACTTGACTCAATAAACTGAACTGACTCAGACTAAAACACAACTGAAAAACTGAAAAAGATGCTCATAATTGAGCTTATTCAACAAAACCTACTCTAATTTATCCATACATCACCTGATCAAGTGAAATGGAACAACCAATGCAACCATGTAAGCATTTTGGCTGCTGTTTGAATTCTCTGCGAGTGCTTGCTTATGAGCAAGAAGAAAAAACTACTAAAAGGAAAATCTCATTAAAACTTGTCAACAGATTCAATCGAGATGAAATTTCAAAGCATGAGCCCACCAGCTGACCTCAAGAATGCTACGAAAGGGCATTTGTATGAATACATATTGATTTCTAGCCCATCTAATACATTACTGCTCTACTCTAGGTAGTCTTCGTACCTTGGTTTTGAAATTTTCCTAACATATGTGTGTTCTTTCTTTGATGACTGCAGGAAGTTGTCAAAAGGATCCTGAAACTCGTGAATAACTCTTTTTTCCTGATGATCAACAACAAAACAAGAATCTTCTTCATCACTCTCCTAATATGACTGCAAATATTGGTATGAGCTTTGTAATGAAACACCTACTGAACAAAACAATGAAGTCGACTGTCGGATCAAATTTATATCAACACTCTTTTCAGGCTCATAGTTAGCTAATGGAGAAGGACTTTTACTGCAGATACCATCTAACACATCAGCTATTGGGTCATGAAAAACGTGGAAATACTGTTGCAACATATTTTCCATTGGTTCTCATGAAACTGCATGACACTCTACAGGCTGCTCATCATTTTCTTTAGAGATATTATGAAAATTTTCCTTTAAAAACTGAAATTCTTCAAAACACAATGGTACAAAATTATCTTGTATCATTTGATCATATGTTTCAGCTTCCAAACCTTCATATTCAACTTGACATTCAATGACATTCGATGGCTGCGAATCTGGAACTAAAGAGGATTATATGTCGCAAATGATTTCCTCAACCAATTCAGGAGAATGTTCATCATTTATAGTGTTGGCCACTTGCTTATCTGCTTGTTTATAGTTTTCTCTTATTTTTTCAAGTGAGGAGAAACACAAAGGTAAGGAGCTTTGATCAAAAATTTGATTATCCTCTTGATTGTCAAGATCAAAACTCAATGAGTGCTGATTTCTGATCGCATGAAATTTATCTCTGATGAACTGAATGAAGTAAAAAAAAGAGGAAAAGATCCTTCACTTACTTCCAAATTTTCTAAGCTTTCCTCATCATTGTCATAGCTGATATTCATCGTCTAATCAATGTTTTCGAGCTCCTGGAACTGAACTTCCTCCCACAAACCAACTGTTGATTTCTCTGCAAGATTAGCTTCAGTTTGGAGAACATAATCATCATCATATTGATCAAACTTTGGCAAATCATCAATACAAGTAATGTCACCAATAATACACATTATATTATCAGATTGTTTCGCCTCGGATTGATATACAAATCTATTTTCTGATCTATGGTGGCTGGGATTAGCAGGAAAATATTTAGGGGTTGCAATCTCTTCTTTTTCTGGGATAAGAGGGTCATGATGATATTGAACGGAAAATGCATATCTTATGGTGATATTTTGCATCATTTCCTCTATTGTACTTACCAAAATGTCGAGATTTACCTATGAAGATGTTAAGTGCTCTGCAATGTTCTTCTTCTCTTCTTCCTTTAGCTTTGCCCTTCTGATCAACATATTAGCCTCTACATCTACTGCACTGTTCTGCATATTTTCAAGTGTTGCAAGGTTCCTTTCTCTCAACTGAAACTCCATTTCTGGATCAAAGGCATCTGATTAATGTAATAGAGCTGAGCCAGAAGGAGGTCTTATATCACCAGATATCGAATAATAGACTTGATTGAATTTGGTAGAAAATTGTTGTAATATCTCCCCTAGCTCTCTTTTTAGCTGGGCATGCTCTTCTAGAATCAGGAAAGGGTTTTGTCTGACCACCCACCTGTCAAGGAAAACTTTGACGAACTACAGGAAATCTGAGATGCTTGTGGCAGACAAGTTTTTGAACCAACTCTTGACTTGGCCTTGAAATGAAAGAGCAAATAGCATGATACTAACATCCTCTTTGTTAACTTCAAAAATGTATAGGAAAGTCTCAAAATTCTGCATATGTCTCTCAGCAGTGATGTTGTCATGTTCACCATCAAACCTCGACAGATATAGGTAATGATTTTCATGGAAATCATGGAGTATAAGAGGTAATATGAGTGGTTTATATCTATCCGGGACTATAGAAGGTGTAGGAATACGTACAAAAGATGTAGGATCAGTCTTGATCTCTTTAGGCTAATCAATTTGAATATGGTCATCATAAGATTCAGAAAAAGGATGTGGACCAAGATCAAAGGAAAACTCGGTATTTAAATTTTTCAAATAGGAAGAATCAAGATTTTGATCATCTTTATCATACAACAAACTCCAGAAAACTTTCAAGATAGTTTCAGGAAAAGAAATGAAGTAATTTACAAGAAAGAAGATTATATCTTGAATACAATTCCACTTTGAATACCTGACCTTTGTGTAATATCCTTCCATTTTCCTGTTGGCAAGGTCGATCCTCCAGTGGACTCTTTAAATTAATTTGGAGTCACCAGGTGAAGAGTTCAGCCTTCATATGCATCTGATTGTTGTCCACCATCAGCAATCATATCTAAACTTTGTCTTTCTTTCCCAGGGAAGATTTGATCTTACTTTTTCTTCCACAGTGGAGTAGCCAAAATTTTATCACTCAGATTGAACCTCAAGCTGAGAGAGGCAATCCCAAGGTAACCTCAAACCATCCTTAGCCAAGTAGCTAGGAGAGGGCTAGGAGAGGGTTTTCTTCAGATAACATGTATTCGATGACTTCAGGAAAGATTTATAATGATGTAGCCTGGCCTTGATTTTGATCTTGTTAGGTCCTATAATAATAGGGTTCATAAATTTTGAATTGAATTTGATAGTCTTGTAAATATGTATATACTTGCTTTCTAAGTTATTTTCCACATTTGGAAAAACAGTATAATAAAAAGCCAAAAAAGAGGGTAAAAAGTCCTAAAAGAAAGATCAAAGGACTTAGAAAAATATAAGACCCCAAAATAAAAATAAATAAGACTTGAAAGTGAGCAAGTCCAAATGCCACTACTTTTACTTTTACTGCAAGAATAATGATTATGTGCAGAGTGTCAATAAATGGCATAATTCATGATTAGTTAAACAGTTTAATCTTAACTTTGCATGTTTTCAATTTCATGTTCTAGATAGAGAATAAAGATTTGTCAAACAATTTAAACTCGACAAATCAGTAGATAGGTAGAGAATATTGAGGTGCTCAACAGTTTAATCTGAACCCTCGGATGAAATAAGGTAGACTTAGATAGTTTTATGCTTTGAAAGAAAAATGTTTTAAAGTTGCAAGCCTAAATGCACCTACAAAATGAAGAAAAAATGTTAGAAATAAAGCTGGGTAGGTAGAAAGCAGTTGAGCAATCATGTAATGAAGCATCATTGGGAAAAATCACTAATTTCCCCTCCCCTACAAGTATTCAGTATTCTAAACTATCAGTCAAAAAGGATCAGAGAATTTCTCTGACTTTTGTTGGGACTGGACCCAAGGCTCGATGACTGATAAGTTAAAAATATTGAGTTTCTATATTAAATCCACATTTCTCAGCACTTACCCTTCATTCATACATCAAAACCCTTTTTTCTCGAAGTAAAGACACATTCCTACTTATTAAAATTGAAAACCCTAAAATAATTAATTTCCCTTCAAAATCATTCATAAAACCCTTAAAATTACATTTATCCTAAGAATTAGTGAAGTAATATAAAAAAAAAATGACAATGCTTTATTTTTACACTTAGAGATAATATGTGTTTTATTGCCATTTCACTACCCTTTTCATATTAAATTTTAACCTATTATATTAAATTCCTAAAAATACCCTCCCATAGTTATTGATTCCATTATATTGAAAAAAACCCCCCAAAACCCATTATTTTAAGTTTAGACCAATGTAATATATCCCCACGTGCGCAAAATGAAACCCCACCCTACAAACCCATTAGTCTAAACATATCGTTATTTAAATACCCCACCCCTATAGTTTGAAAACTATTTAAAAGTTCAAAACTATATATTATAACTCGCCCGCACATTAAATTTTAAACATATCACAAAATGTTTTAAATAAAAATATTAACCCCCCACTTATACCATGGTCAACCCTTTGTAAATGTTTTATTAAAAAAAACATTTAAATAAATTAAACCCCTTCGCCCATTTTCATAAATCCTAAAGGCTTAAACTTTATTAAAACACACTTTTATAAAGGTTAAAGTCCTTTCTGCAGCATATAACTAAAATTGGTCCCACTCCCATTCAAATGCAACTCCCAAAATAAGCTCGACTGTTTGCACATGAACTCCAAATCCGACGGCACAGATCCGATATCACACAGATAAGATGCATGATCACCAAAACGCCAAAGTTGCGTGAAATAGGTAGTTTCCCATTAACCTCTCTCCTCCACGTGCCCTTTTTTCTATTAGATCACGTGGATTGAGCCCAATACATCTTACCACTAAATTGTCATGTGAAAACCACTGGTTTTTAATCCGTTTGAACTCTGAAACCGCCCTTCTCGCCGATGCAACTTGCATTCAGTGCTAGATTAATGCAACCAATATGTTTAATAAACCTTCGAAAATGCATTTCATTCATCTATATTCTTGTGCTTTAAACCTAAACCCTCTGTAAAGCTTCCCCGACTGTAAAAACACAATTTTTCAGCCATTTTCCACCATTTTTACGTCTGAAGGCTGCAAACATTTTCCCTAAAACCTGTGAATATTTTCGAGGAGCTTCATATTGCTCCAGATAAGCTACTGAAGGCATCAACTTAGCCAAAACCTCAGAAACTATTCCAAAGCCGACACCTGCACACTACAAGTATTTTTCTCAAATTGGAACCTACAATCAATTTAAAGGACCTTTAAAAACAACAAAAACATTTTAGAATTTAAGAATCCATTGAAAATAAACTGCCAAAAGCCCCCAAAACAAGCCAAACTCTAGAAAATTTTTCCTAGAAACCCTGTTTTTACTGTTGCGTGCTATTTTGAAGAAATTTATGAGTTTTTCATAGTTTAATGATATATTTCAAGTTCTGAAATAAACAAGAAAACCTCTACAGGTACCCTAAGCCTCTATAACCCTTTTCAAAAGACTTTTTTGCCCAAATGTCCATTAAGAGACTCAGAAAACCCTTTTTTTTTGTTTAAACTAGTTCTAAAGCATCTAAACCTCTTTGACAGGCCTAATTGAACAAAAAACCCAAAAAGAGACTATACTTTGCCAAATTTGCCCAATTAAGTCTTTGCTAAAAGTAAATTGCTTCTGCAAACTGTCTAAACTTGTAGAAGCATATCAAAATGCCTAAAAAAAAGAGTGCAAGAAAACCTGAAGCTTCTAAAGCACCTAAACCTACCCCTACCACGACTTCAAGTACTTCTATTATTTTCAATCCATTACAACCCCCAGTTATTGATATTGAACACATTCCCCTAGTTGCTACTAATTACAAGATAGCAAATCCCATTGTTGAATTCAACCTACTAGATATCCATAACTGGTGTTATGAAAAGTCTTTAGATGATCAAGAATAAGTCCATATTTGGGAATCCAATTTTCCCAAATATGTTGTCCCATTAACTCACCCTTGTCAGGAGATTATTAGATTGTGTCAGCAGTAATATGTTCCATAGAAAAGAGCCATTGTAAATGCTAATAAAGAAGTCCTTTTTACCATCAATGCAGAATCAATTAACCAGATGTTGCAACTTCAACATGACCCCCAAGCAGTCCCTTTGTCTATAGAGACCCTCACCAAGCTATATATTGGCCTAGATTTTCCTAAAAGGTTCATTATTTTTCGGACTTTTATGCTTCTGCATGTAGAAATTCCCAAGTTAAATCCTCCATATTCTACTTCTGATTTTCCTGAAGGTTCAAGACATGTGATTTCCATGCTTTCCTTCATCCTTGGATATTTTACTGATGAACACACTAATGAGTCCATCATGGGATTCTTATCCACCTTTTCTCCAGGTCAACCACCCTCAGTAATATTTGATTATGTTGGTTTCATTGTTGATAGAATTCATTATCAATTGACCAATTTGCAACTTGAGGGAGTGTTCAGATATACCTCCTACCTTTTCCATATGTTTCCATACTTCCAATCAGATAGTTTTCCAATCACTCTTCAAAAATTTGAAATTGAAGGAAATCCTCTATCTGTCATTTTTTGGACATCCATGCTCAGAAAATAATGTACAGATTTCAATTGTCAGAGCTTTCAGAATTATTTTTTCATCCAGTGATCACGATGTTGACCAAGATAGAGCAGCCAAGAGTAAATGAATAAATGAAAAAGATATTGCAGTTATCAGAGTAGAGTAAAGTTGGGGACTGGTATTTGTATGAGAAATATACTGAAATCAGAGTCTTTGGGTAAAACTTGTTACCTTACAAGTTACCCAAACATCCTTCAATGAGGATCTTTGCCTTGGAGTATATCAGGTAGATCCTAAACTCTGATTCCATTAATTTCATGGCAGCTAAGAAGAAGACCCAATTCAAACTTAAGAATTAGATTGGGCCATTCATATGCAATCACAGGGATGCAGAAAAACAGGCAGCTAATCAGTTATTTGAATATAAATTTGAAGAGAGTTTCCCTTGGAACTATGATCCACAAGGGATCTTGAGCAAGCTAAGGGTTAAATGCAAATTAACACCCTTTATACATGAAGATAAACCATAAATAGAAAAGTTTTCTAATCAGCTTGAATGGATTTAAAACACATTAATAGATGCAGTGAACAAAGGTAATACTAGTCATACCTTAGAGACTGCAAATCAACCAGAGAAGTCCATTAAAAGAGTAAGGGAAGAAGGAGCCTATGTGGCAGAAACTACAACATAAACAAAGTTCAAGATCATTTATAACAAAAGGCCTAAATTATATACAACAGGTAAAGGAAAAGTGACAATAGATGTTGAAGAAACAGAGCCTTTAAATACCAATACAAATTTTCCAGAAAACAATGTTGCCACTGTGATTATAAATGAGCCAAATGCTAAAAATCAGAATGAAGAAAAACTCAATATTGAAGACACACAGTTAATGGAAAGACAGAAAAGAATGGAAGCTTCTTCCTCACAGGCAGCTGAGGAAAAGGATTTGGATATAAAAGAGAAATATAAGCAGATTAAATTGAAGAATGAAGAGATAAAGAATAACATTTATTCTCAATATCTCAAACAGACTCCTAGTATACAAAACAAGCTCCTTTCTGATTTTTATTATTCTAATCAAAATCTAATCATGTCAGTGTTGCAGCCCACATTCAAAACTCCTAAGATAGTGGCTGATTATAAGAAAGTTGATTTGGAAGTCCAGACAGATAAAATCCATGCTCTTGATCAAATTGAGTTCCACAGGTAGACTTCAGAGATACTTTATTCTACTGTCACAAATAAAGCCATGAGTGCTCAAAAGCTAAAAAATACCATCTCCAACATACAAGATCAAATGAAGAAGGGAAAAGCCTCATTGTATGCCAAGGATCTAAGGATAAAAGCCTTGGAAAAACTAGTTTTATAGGTGGGATATGATCCTATTAATATCAAAGCAGCAGAATTATTGGTGAAAAATAAAAATGAGGATATAGCAGCATTGAGGAAACAACTCAAACTTCCTCAAAGTGAGAATCCTAAAAAAAAAAAATTCATATAGGAACATAATGAAAAAGATGAAATGATGAATTTAATTCTTCAGTTGACAGCCCAAGTTAAGAAAATGGAAATATAGATGGAAAAACTTATCCAAGAAAAGGAGATAGTGAAAGAACCAATGATTCCTACAGTCACATGAGGGGGAATTTTGAGGTCTAAAATGGGCCTCCTAAGGAAATTATAAAATAATAGTGGAAATAATAAAATAAGATTTGATGACATCATCAAATTTTAGAGGAAATTTTCAACTCTCAGATTTATTTTTACTGATTGTTATAGGGGTGGTTTCACTGTATCATTTGGAGTACATTTTCAAATGAGAAATACATGAAAACCGTGATTGTAATCACTTTTTTTCATGTATTTCTCATTTTTCGTATAGAAAGGTCCATCGAAAGTATGCAACATGGGTACTCCTTGGATGAGGAATTAAATTTTGCATCCAATGAGTACTCTCACTTGGAATTTGAGTAAAAAATTTGGGAGATAAGTTGAAAATACGAGTTGAAAAAGTAGTTTTATTATTTTATTATTTTTTAATATTTTTACCCTTTTACTTAAAAAATTGTGAATCATCCCCCATGGGTGACATCATCATATAGAATCTTATTGGTTCTTATAAAGTTTATTTTAGTTTTACATTTTTCTTAGGAGGCCCATTTTAGACCTCAAAATTCCCCTAATGTTCCAGTTATCACTGCAGCAGTGCCTTCAACTTTAGGTGAAAAGTTGGTACCCAAAGAACCACTGGCTACTGCAGTGCCAGTGACTTCTTCCACAACATCAGCCACTAAATCTTCTACAACAACAGTACAACCTATATTTGAGGCCATCAAGATAGTAAAAACAATGGAAGAAATGTCTTTAAAGACAAATGAGATTAATGAGTTAACAAAAATGATTGAAAATCTTGAAAAGTCAAATAAATTAGCTCAGGTAAATGCTAAGACACATGAAAAAAATGCCAGAAAATTGAGTGAAGAGTTAAAAAAGTTGCAAAAAGAGTTAACTTTGAAGGATCAGATATCATACATAAAAAATAACCTTTGGAATAATATCATTGAAGCCATCCATGATGTATGGCCTTCAATTCAGGTAATTTTTGAGCAAAGAGAATTATTACTAGCAGCCCAAGCAGAAATTCAAAAGACTCAAACTGATTTGGCTGAAAAACTAGAGCAAGCAGTAAGGCTAATCAATTTCCTTAACAACAAAAATAGATAGGAGTTGGAAGAGCTCAAAATAACAGACGGAACTGCAACTATCCTAGAAATTAGGAAAGTCACAACAAAGAGAAATTTGATGAGGCAACTTGAAGAAAAGTGTAGGCATGAATACTGCCATAACCAGGTTCATGGTTAAGTTCACAAGTTTAAGGCAAAAATGACTACCTAATATCATGGTTATTAATGATAAATTGATGCCTCAAAATTACTATGATAAGAAGATAAGATAATTTTCCAAGGAACAGGTAAAAAAACCAACAGGTCAAGGCATCCCAACAGGAAAAGTGTTACTTAAGAGTTTTGAAGATTTATTTTACCTACAGCATGAGATCAAACACTTTTTTTTCATCAAGCCAACCTTTGCTAGATATATAGAAGCTGATGAGAACTTTAGGAAATTCAATAATATTCAAATTCCTAAAAATGAGGATTGGCAAGCACTCACAGATTTACTGTGAAGGATAAAAACAAGCATATGAAAGGAAGACAAAAAACTATTTTCTAATTTAACATCCAAAACAAATTTTCTTTACAGTAGTAAAACATTTTTTTTGGTTAAAGAGTATAAGAGTTTAAATAATATCCGAGAAAGAGTATCGGACAAGGCAGATGAGATTTTTAAAAAAATATCTAAAAGCCAGCAAGGAGGACACCAAGGCAGCCAGCTGCATCCTATCCTCAAAACTGTTTCTATTTCTTTTGGATAAAATAGGACAACTTGCTAATTTGTTAAGCAGTTGTCTCTATTATTATTGTAAAGATATTTTATTTTCCTAAGATAATTCCTAGAAGTCTTCTAGGAAATTTTGTAAAATATTATGTATAAATACTTCATCTTTAGAAGTATTTTTTGTGGAATAAAAATTGTTGGGATTGTTATAGTCATTTCTTCTTGGACTTTAAAGCTTTTGTGTGTCAAAACTTCGAGTAGCATGCTGGATCAAAGAAAATTGGCATCATACTTCAGGTTTCCTGTGATGATCTATTTGGAGTAAAGTATTTTCTTCACTTGTCATTGTTTTCTTTTATTTTTACATGCATCCATTTATGTTTATGCTAAATCTTAATGTATAACTAGGAGTATTACTACGGGATTTGTTAAGAGTACCTTGTTTTTAACTAGTTATCATTTATATGTTTTCCTTTGATTTCTAGTGTAGGGAACCCTTAATTGCTCCCTCTCTCGTTTGACCTCTTCCTACTACTTCCTTATCCGGATTTAAGGATTCTTAAGTTCCCTTTATCCCGATCATACCACCTCACAAAAAAAACTTTCCAATATCTCCAAGGGTTATCTATCTTGCCCTGAAGACATTTGACCTTTTTTTCCTTGATCCCAGTCTTGTTTGCTTGATTTTGACTCCATAGCCCAATGGACAAATATATTTCCCACTATCCATCCTTTCAAGTGATTTTTCCCACGAAATATACCAAAACAAAACCAAAGTTGCACTTTCATAACTAGCCTAATATTCACAAATTAAAACAAAGTTAAACTTTAAAGAGAGAGCCCTCTCTGAACCCTAGGAAGGCTAGATCCTAGAGTTTGAAGTAGGTTTGTGGTTACCTCTAGAATTCTACGACCAAAAACCAAATTCACACAACTTGAGAATTACTAGAGTGATAACAGATCTATGTAGGGTTGCTAGATCAAGTGGAGTCAAACAGCTAGGGAAAGGAAATTAGGCCAAAATCTACAGTTTCCAAGGGGAAAGGTAGGTATAAGGTTTGACATTCAATAAATTATTATGGTGAGATGAATAGACTGGTGAGAAGTTAGGAAGAGCATCTGAGATGAATTCTCCCTCAACTGAAGAAGATAAAAAAATAATGCCAAATTTCCCAAAATAGAGCATGAAACCTGAATTCTACTTTAAAACTTGAAATTAAGCATATCATAGACACAAAAATGGTTTATGATCTACAATACATTCATACAAATGATTACAAAGAAGAAACTAAGCCAAACTAATACAAAATGTCTCTTGAGATGCCAAAGCTCCAAGTGAGTCCAACGATTACAAAGACTAAGAAAATACATCAAATAGACCTCAAAACCACTCTCCCTAGCCTCAGGGAGTCGAATCCATGAGATACGGATCAGTTTCACCTACTCCCAAACAAGAATCTGAAGGCTAGGAAAACTCAACAAGTTGCCTCTAAAAGAGAGGAAACTGATTCATTTGACCTCTAGAGGACTTATCTAATGTATCTACCCTAGATAAAAGTAAAAACATGACATTTACATTTACCATGATCATTTACATCAATGATTTTCTCATTTTCCCAAGTAAAAAGTCAAAAAGTCAAAAATTTTCTGAAGATGATGAAAACTGCATTTTCTTAGTAAACACGCAACACGCCATGACAAAAAAAATCGCATGTCTTGGAGGAAACTTTTGGAGGCCTTCCGGATGTCAAAATAAGCTCCATGATAGCTCATTGGAAATATCTCTGAGTCTAGTTTCCAAATATGCCTCCAATTCCCAAAACAATTTCCATCTACCCTATCAAAAACCTGTTCTCCCAAGACTGGTAAATGTGCAGCGCCAAGGCAAAAAGAAGGGCAGAAACATTTTTTTGGTGGTTTTTTTCCTTTTTGAGGGATCCAGTTCTCCTCCAAATATTCTGAAAATTGCTGGAGTTAATTTCCTCATCATTATTAACATGATGGTGGTGGCCATTTTTCAATTGGATGCCCCAAAAAAGAGCGCGGTGCCAATGGCGCTGCACGTTTAGCAGAATTTATGTTTGTCAAAATTGCCCAAAAACTCAAAAATACACTAAAGTGCCAAGTGTGCCAAAATTTGCCCAAAATTTTGAGGTTACTTGCTGATCAAGGGTTGGAGGCATGGAGAGACTCCTTAGAAAGTATATCTAACCTCTCCTTCTCCTTTTGCTCGGTCAAAGCTTGAATTTTTGCATGGGCTCGTTTGAGCTCGGGCCTTGCAATTTTGTTCCTCATGGCGTAATGCTTTACCATTTTCCTTACCTTTTTCTACCTATTGCGTTGATTAAGAAGGCATGGCCTCTTTCACTCCAAGTGAAGCAAACACGTACCTATGACTTCTCTGATAGGTATTTACCATTGTGCCCAAATCATCCCTCTTAGGCTTGCTAATTTCACCTCTACTATGTTGACATGATGTATTTGGTGTTCAAAACCCTAGAGAGATGATGAATGAAATGAATGAGTGTGAAGTGAATGGAGGTGTGCGAAAATGAAGGAAATTTGAATATGAAAGGGAGCCTAGGTTAGTGAAAACCCTAGGGTAAATGGAATGAGATGAAAGGAATATGGATTTGAAAAGAGAAGCTATGGAAAATGGAGGAAGTGATAATGCAAATGATAACCTAGTTCTAATAAAACCTTATGATTTAACAATATGTATGACTGATATATGTTTTAGGGACATAAACAGGGAAATATGAATGAAAATGGGAAAGGAATAAAAAAACTAAGGTTTCATAGGCTATAACACTTTCAACTCTTTAATGGAATAAAAAACATGTGAAAAGAGAGGTGCTTTATGTTCACTTACTGATAAAAAACTCCTTTGGATAATTTTATGAGGAAACCTAAACTTGATGGAAGCAGTGAAATCCTTCAAAACCTTCACTGTGTAAACGCGTAGTGCTAAGAAGCATTGTTTGGCAGACCACATTTGGAGGCCTTCCCGATGTCAAAATTGGGCCCATGATAGCTTTTTGGAAATATTATCCTATCTACTTTCCAAATATACCTTTTTTTCTTCTGTTTGGAGTTCATTTGCCTTGTCAAAAATTGATTTTCCCAAGATTGGTCAAAACGTGCTTAATGAAGATGTAGAAATGTAGAGTGCTAGTGCAGAAAAATTTTGGAGGCCTTCCTCAACTGTAAATTGAGCTCATGATAGCTCATTGGAAATATCTTCTATTCTAGTTGTCATTTGACTCATCAAGAAAGTCATTTGGACACTCCAGCAATGAGAAAATTTTGATTTTCCCAAGGTCACTCCAGAAGTGCATCAAACCTCTCTTATGGCACCTGTAATTTTGACATTTCTATAAAACCATGACACCTGTGTAAAATATGAAGGATTTTTTTCTTCCTTGACCTATTAGGGACAAAAACCTCTCTCACTTTTGTTAATTTCATCTATGTTTCATCAGAAACATAGTTTGAAGCGAAACTGACCCTATGAGTGGCAAATGGCTTGATTCTTGGAATGATTTCTTAAAAAATGATGGAGACATGATCTTATGAGTTGTAATGGCCTCATACTTACTGATATGACCTACCTTATGGCTCCTTTGCTCATATGCCTCTCTTTCATAGAAAACCCTAGCTCAGTGGGAGAGGAAATTAGGGTTTAGTGCTTGTGAACAATGATGACTTGGGCACCTTTGGGAAAATACAACTCCCTTTAACATTTGATGTGTTGGAATGTGGATTTTTGAGTTGGCAACATTTGGGAGACTAAATAATTATTACATTTGAACTGAATGAAGAAAATCATGAGTTTTTTATGGGTCACCTTCACACCTTCTGCTGCCCTTTATTGAAAATTAGACAATGCAATGATTTGACCTAATGAAACCCTAGTAACCCAATGAGAAATTAAAGAAAATGACTCAATGAGTGACGTTGACTAAAAGTGAAATGAGAGCAGACTTGTTTTCAAAATGATGAAGACATGGCAGAAGGTCAGCTGGCATATACTTGTGAAGGAAAATGGGACAACCACCAGTGGAACAATTTTATATCATGGCCTAGTGGAATGATTGAAAATTTCTTTAGAATGGGACACCTAAGATGCATGTGAAAAATGTGTTTTTATCCCTGGTCGAAGTATGCAAATACTGACACTAACACCATCAAGGTTAAGTGTTGAACCTTAGCTTTGATACCACTATTACATTCCTAGTTCCCTAAATGACTTACATATGTTATGGGGCACCAAAAAATTTCTTTTTATTTTTACTTGCATGATAATAATATTTGATACCACTTAGTCACATACCTCTACTAAATTCCTAACCACACTTGCAAAAACTTGATTTTCATATCTCATACATTTTTTCAAACACTTTACATGTAAACCTTTCTTCGAATACCATGTATACAACCAATTAACTAGTATTTTCTTGTAGACATTTTGTCAAACATTTTATATGAAATCAAATAAGAAACATTGCTTTGATTCCACTTGTAACATAATAGTTGAAATCATGCAACTTTTGATTTTTATCCTTGAGGTATTTCATCAAATATTTTGTATAAAAATTGTAATAAACCTTTAACACATTTATTCAAATGCTTTTCATGCAAATAGGCATATATCAACTACAACAATGTTGTCATACAATAATTTTGTCACAAAACATACCCATCGACAAAAAACCATTTTCATTTGGTTTCATCAAACAATTTGTATGCAATGGATTATTAAAGTATTTAAGCATTTCTTCAAATACTTTGCATGAAAACTGACATAACAACTTCCTCAAGGAATATCACTTAAATTATAACAATCCAAGTTTTGAAAACTAAACTAGATGTTTTGAGGGAGTTCCCCTCACTATGATCCAAGTTTCATCCTTTGGAACCTCCTAGATGAAAACTTCTATCATAAATTCCAACATGACTTGTTTTATGCATGATTTTAGGAGAATTAAGGAAGCTTGAGTTCCTGTAACCATATCTCCTAAAATATCGTGAACCAATATTTGAAAATTGGATAAAATTATTAGTGAGATTTACCCTCACTATGATTCAGGTTTCATCTTCTAGAACCTCCAAAAATAAAATTTATAGTAGATATTCCAACATGACTTGTTTAAAGATGCATTTAATAAGGCCAATGTAACGCTTGTGGGTTAAATTTAATGCAATGAAGGATAATAAAGGAAAAACAAGACCAAGGTCACGTGACACGTATTACAAGTTGAATGTTGGGCAAAGCACTATAGTAGCATCACTTTTGGTTTATTTATGGCTATGTGTATTGGAAAACATTTTGGAAAAGGAAAAGAGGCAATAATTGGATTTTTTATGAAAATAAAGGAAAATAGGAGAAAAGGGAGGTGAAGAAACACAATTTTCATGCTAAGGAAATTAGAGGAAAAATTAAGGAAAATGAAGAAAAAAGAGACATCAATAATAAAAGGGCATCAAAGAACCAGTTCACAACTTTTTCCAGTTTGGTTGAGATTTTTAAAATTTTAACTTTAGAATAGTGTTAGAGAGAGAGAGCACCAAGAGGAGAAAGCAAGAAAGCAAGAAAAGGAATCAAAATGACAAACAAAGGAAAGGAAAGGAAATCAAAGGACAACAAGGAAAAGTTTGGATCAACAACTTCAACAAGAAGATATTGCGGGTAATAGGTTGAATTTTTTATTTCCTTGTTGGGATGTGAATGCATGATACATGCATTTGTATGTTTTTTTCATTTGCTATCATTGACATAAGTTTTTCCTGGTTTGATAGTGGTTTTAACCTTTCCTTGCCATTTCCTAGATAGCCATGGTGTGATGTGATTTATTCTCGGTTGAGCTTTGGATTTCCAAAAGGTTTGGAACTAGGTGAGGTGGTCTTAGGAGAATTCCCAAGGGTTGGGGGTGGAGATGGTTTTCTCTAGGAAGCCCTTGACAAGTGGGTGGAGACATGAAAATTCCTCAAGGCATGGTGAATAAATTCTGAGGTATCCAAGTTTGGTTTGGTTTTTTTATCTCGGGACCAGTTTAGGTGAGATCATGGTAGTTTTAGGGTGGAGGTGGTTTAACCTTTGGACTCCATGGTTGATTATGTCTTGGCTTATACCATGAGATCCCACATTCATGCTTGGAGTATGGCACGGTGTTGATTAGATAAAACAAAGGTTTAGTTAAACCCAATCTACGGTTGGGTGGTACGTGGAAGTCCCTGACTTGGTTGGCTTATGCATAAGTTAATAAGAGCTATTTTCCTAATATAATCTATGAGCACTTGTACTCGTTATTAGGTAGATTTGATGGCTATCTTATCATGGTTAATATTTTGGTTATATAATGGTTATAAGCATGGTTCTATGATATTATCTATCTATGGTTGTCGTTCATGATCTAATAAGCATTTGAATGGTTGATGAATGCATGGGCTGAAAATTGTTGTTGTAGATACTTGAGAATGAATTATACATTCTCAATGTTTTTCATATGAAGTTCGGAGATTTATAATCATATTTGTAGATTACATGTTTACCATATGTTTGAAAAAATATCTAGTGTGTTCTAGGCAGTCTAGGTCAATTTTCTGATTCAAGTTTTAAGGTTTAGCATTGGTGTTGTGTCAAATATAGTTCTAACAAGTTACAAGAAGTTTTTGGCAATGGTATGGAGGCTAGCCTTGAAAAGTGGATCAGATCTTATGAGTGCAGACACTGAACTAGGGAATTTAGGTCATAACCACATGGAGGCAAGCCTATGTGTGCGTTTGGATGCCTATAACCACACCCTTTCCTTGTTGTGCGTGCAATTAGGGTATTAGGTTAGTGAAAAATGGTTCCATCTCAGGGATTAACCACCTGGGGTGGTTTGTAGCCTACTCAGTGGTCTATGGTCTTCGAGGGATGCCAATATAGTTGTCAGTTTGTTGGTCCCACTTCCTTAACTGGAATATTGGAGGTTGGGTCATGTCATGGTAGCACTCAACTTCACATTTACCCGAAGGGCTTGTAAAAATGAGTGAATGTTGGGAGGTGTGGTTACAGATTGATATTAAAGTGTCCAGGTTCAAACACTTAGACTGGATGAGCGGAATGTGATTGTCATGCATGCATTGTAGTGGCTATGGTTGTCATGCATGTAGTCAGTGTTACAGTTGTGGCATCATGCATGATGATTGAGATGATGTCGATCGGTCGATATGTTGGTGTAATTATGAGTATATACATGTATATTATGCTAATTTGGACTAATTTGTGCATATGAGATAACCTCCCTTGAACTTCACTAAAGTATGTTTGATTATGTTTATATTTGGTATATTTGACATGGTATGTTTGCAGGAAGAAGAAGATCAAGGATGGAAAGTATAATAATGGATTACAACTCACGTGATTCCCTTTATAGATCAACTGATTAGCAAGGAGATGAGTACTCTCCCGATTTAATATCCCAAAATGGTAAAGGTAGGAATATAGAACATATGCACAATTTCAACTACGGTAAAATAAGAATAAAACATGTAGAACTAGAAAAATGTCAGAATACATCATAACAACATACATATGAGAAGAAACAGTTGAGCCATATCATTATGTATCAACAACAAGTGACTATACACAGTTCTCCAAAAAGGGATGCACTCAAGCCATCCAAATATTGTTGAAACAACTCTACTGAAAACTAGCACTGGAAAGTAAAAATTATTGTTGTTGTTGGGAAGAAGATCTATGTGTGAGATGCTGCTAGAATGCTCAGAAAGATATGTGATTTTAACCATGGAATCTACTCGAAAAATCCAGAAACACCCATAAATGGTTTCGCCAGATTGTGAGTTTGGAATTTCAGACCTTTTTGGGTTGCACACTGCACCCATGATGGTTGAGTTACGCACTCCCTGGGGAAAACTAATGATCTTGGGCTGAAATAATGATCTATCATCTGAAATAGAACCCAATCATCTCACTAACTAAAGGGTTGGTCCCTTCTTCCAATTCCCAAGCTCAAAACTTGAGATCTAACTCCTACACTGAATATGCATATGCTGCATGCACAACTGTTGGGAAATACTGCATTGTCTATGAGGGGTGATGATGTAGCCTGCTAGTAGATAATACAATGTTGATCCTAGGCTACTGAAGTGAAGGATTAATCCATCATAGGATTCCAAGCTGAGTTTCTTGGAACTTCCTCTTCTCCTGAAACCCTCACTACAGAATTACGCAATTCTTGTAGGAAATGTTGCTGCATACGAGAATAGATGGATGGCCTAATCCCAGTTATGACAATGAAACTCCCGAAAGACTACAATAGATCCACAGTGTGAAGGGTTGATCCCTCCACAGGTTTCTCAGTTGAAGTGCTGAGAATAACCTTCCAACTCTCAAACCCAAGTTCAGTAATGCGTAATTCCTATAGCTGGAAGTGCAGATGAGAGTGGATGAAAGTGGCATTGATTGCCATATGATGAATGTTTCCCAAGAAAACCTTTCCAGAGTAGGTACTCGAAGTCCCCCATGGGTAAGGGTGGGATTCCCGCTCGGGAAAACCCGGTGCTAAACATCACAACGGACTTAGCTAAATAGCTGAAGCGTGCAAAGAAATGTCTTACGACACTCAACAATAAAAATTCGGACTCCCCTCCTTTGCTGCCCTCATCTTCCTTTTATGGTTGTGAGTCTTCCCTAGCTTTGGCCCACCTCATAAATGTGTTGTACAAGTGGCCATTAGCCTCCATAAATATTGTGTTTTCCTCCATGATCTCCATCACTGCTACAATTACTCTCCACTTCCTCCATCATGTGTGCATTTAATGCACCACTTCCTCCATCACTTCATCATTATTTCTCCATGATCTTACATTTATTCCTCCACTATCTCCATCCTCTTCCTCATTATTTCTCTATAACCTCCACTCTTTCTTCATTATTATGTTGCTCCACTACTCCATAATGCTTCTCCATGACTCAATTAACCCACATTGACACTATAGAAGTGGATTTTATTCATCTACTGGGTTTATGGGTCCCTCCACCCTTTTATTTACTTAACTAAATAAGAAAAGTAAGAACTCTAATATTCCAATTAGCTGATGAAAAATTTGGAATATTACAATCCTCCCCGCCAAAATGTTGCTTGTCATCAAGCAACTGCAAAAGTGGATGCTACAGAAATCCATCTCCCTCCCAAGTGGCATCCTCATATGGAAGGTTTCCCCATTTTCTCCAATGTGTTATGAATGCCCAGCTCCATAGCTTCCTTTCTAGAATATCTAGAATGGCCTCCAGCTCTGTAGCTAGATGCCTCTCCTCATCAATGATTCCCCAAGTGGCAATCATATGCTATATACGAGCCTATTATCTACATGAGATATGTGAAGTGTAGTGGTTCCTTCCCCAAGTGAAAAGTTCCAACTCATAAACTATCTCTCCAACCCATGCTACATGGAGTAGGTTGTGTCTCTCCATGCTCCAATCCTTGGCCCTGGTGGCCTTTCTTTCTCTAAGCATCATCTCAACATTGTTCAAAGTAAGAAATAGAGACATATGGATTGAAATGTGAAATATCAAACCATAATCTCCCAATAGCAACCACCACAGTAATGCCTCATACTTCCACACCAGCTCATGATCATACCAAGTATGGTGGCCATACTCTCCTAATAGAAGCCAACGCAGAAAGGATTCCTATCACCATCCCACATCATCATTATGAAAGGTATGGGAGAATTTCAATCCATATTCTCCCAAGAGTAAAAAACACAATAATGAATCTTGCTTCCACCTCACATCATCATAATGAAAAGCATGAAGCAATGATATACTGATTGACATGTAGAATGTCACACCATATTCTCATAATAGAAACCAACATAACCAAGCTTCTTGATGCGACATCATATGAGTATCATGCAAAGTCCCAAATAATAACATACCCATTGAAATGTGATATGTCATGTGATGGCCAAACTCTCTCAAAAGTAACCAGCGCAACCATGCCTCTTGCTGATGCATCTCATCACTATGGTGCAAGGTAGGAGACAATGATATACCAATGGGCATATAAAATGAAATGTCTTGGCCATACTCTCCCAAGAGTAGCCACCGCAACCATGCCTCTTGCTGCTACATCACCTCAGTACTGTGCAAGGCATGGAACATACCAATCTGAAATGTCGGGTGGTAACCATACTCACCCAAGAGCAGCCAACACAACCATGTTGCTTGCTGCCCTATGTCATAGATATGCAAGTAGCTTTCCAACCACTTGCTCATCATCTCCATCCATCCATCCGAATGTGGGTGATGACTCATATCATGCACCAGCTCGGTACCCACCCAATGGAGAAGCTCCTGCTAAAAACTTCTCATACAATAACTATCCCCATCACTATCTATGGCCTTGGGAAGACCATGAATCATGAAGATATCCTGGAAAGATAATCCAGTCACGGGTGAGGATATTTACTATGTGAAAAATGTCGAAGAAATGTGCATACCTCGACAGCGGATAAATGTTGGCAATACCATCCTCCACAATCTGATGACAATCTTTGCACTCCATGATATGTCAAAGTGCATCCTCCTTGAGGTATCTCCATGAGAACCTGTCACCGATGGCCTAGTAGAACCTATGAGGTTCTGAATATGCTGCATGCAGAAACTTCTCTTTGAGCTGTGAGGTACTCATCAAGAAGGCTCTCCATCATTTTCCTCATTTCTATTATCTCCACTCTTACTTCATTATTATGCTGCTCCACTACTCAATTAACCCACATCCTCATCTAGAAGTGGATTTTATTCATCTAATGGGTTTATGGGTCCCTCCACCCTTTTATTTACTTAACTAAATAATAAAATTAATAACTCTAATATTCCATTAGCTGTTGGAGAATTTGGAATATTACACTTGATGTAGCAATTACACTTAGAAGCCTAAAGGCATAAATCATAAGTTTCAAGGCAAATAATGATAGGATAATTCAGTCATAGGAAAGGATTGTGAGGGGTTAAGAACGCAAGTCAAATTCAATGTAGTTATCCTTAAGAGCTTATCAAATTTGTAGAGATAGGGACTGTTATCACTCCACCAGATCTCTAAGGCTGAAAACAAGTCCAAACAGAGGTAACCACAGACCAATATTTTAGCTTGGTAGCTAGCCCTACCAAATAGGAGAGGGCTCTATCCACAAAGTCACAACCAATAGGGTTGGATAAATTATTGTTTTAGGCTAGGTATGAGTACATGGGTTTGGTTGTTTGAATTGGGTTGTTGGATGGGTGAATTAGGTTAAAGGGGTTAGGTCATGGAAAATAATATTATGGTTGCAGAGATTCAATGGGCCAAGGTAGGTAAAAAATATAACACTTTAGGGTTTCAAGGTGAGATGGATCAAACTGATGAGGAGCTAGAAAGAGAAAGGCAAGGCATGAATTCTTTCTAAATAGAAGAAGATGAAAAAACTATGAAGGTTTTCCCAAAGACAGGCCATGAGAGATGAATTTTTCTTATCAACTTGAAAACCAACATACCATGGAAATGAAATGGATCATGAAACAAAAAATTCATACATAATGAGACATAAAAATAACAATGCTAAATTTCCATTCCACAGGTATCCCAAATAAATAGTTGCAACCTTTTCATTAATTTCCTGCCAAATACTGATTACACTAGAGTCTCTGATCAATGCAACAATATCCAACCTCTGAAATGAGTCAAAAAGTACAATATATAGACAAAAAAACAAATTACCCCATCCTCAAGGGTCGAATCCCTGAGAGGAAGAGCAGTTCCACCAAAAACTAAACTGATACCTAGAGTGTAAGGATTTCAAACTGACTCATCCCTTACTTTTTGGAAACCGATTCATTACATCATCATCAAAAGTTTTCATCTAATGTATTTAACCTAGGTAAGTGAAAAAACACCATAATTACATTTAAATCATTGATTTACAGAGGTGAAAACTCCATTTTCCAAGTGAAACTGAGAAAAAGCGAAAAATATATATGGAAATATCAACAAACTGAAAAAAATGTGTCAAATGCGCATCGCAATCTTTAGCTCCACTTTTCAAGGGGTTCTAGGTGTCCAAATTGAGCTCAAGATAGCTTATTGGAAAGCCTGTCTAGTATAGTTTCCAGATATATTCTTTGTTTGTAAAATTATGCTGATTTGACCCTCCAAAAACGGATTCTCCCAATACTGGTGAAAAGTGCAACACCAGCCCCCAAAACAGGGCAAAAAGGTCATTTTTTTAGTGTTTTTTTACCTTTTGACTA
This sequence comes from Pinus albicaulis, assembly GCA_034641835.2. NCBI lineage: Eukaryota > Viridiplantae > Streptophyta > Pinopsida > Pinales > Pinaceae > Pinus > Pinus albicaulis. The sequence goes on along the minus strand of CM076576.1, from coordinate 859,256,144 downwards.
CCTCTTTGACCCAAAAAAGCTTAGAAAAGTTGTTTTCTTGACTGGAAATTTCCTTCTAAATACAATGGTACCTTCATTTTTTTCATTGGAGGTCCCTAAGAAAAGCGTAGCGCCTAGGGCATTGCGCTTTTGCTAGTGCCACTGTGAAAAATTGGCAAAAACACAAAAATCTCCAAAAATTTCAAAATTTTCCCAAAATTCTCAAATTATCTATTGTGTAATGCTGATGAGGTGTATTAGGCAATGAGTGATGTCTCAGCAAGAATATCAAGCTTTTCCCCTTCATTTTTCTTGGTTAGGGTTTCAAGTCTTGATTTGGCCTTTGTAGCTTTGAGCTTGCAATTTGGTTTTTCTTGAAGTAGTGCTTGGCCCTCTTTCTCAATATGTCATTGTCCTTTTTTTCCTTCTCTAGGAGCTTCTAAAGATGTCGGTTGGCCCTATCAAGCCATTTCTCTCCGTTCTCATTGAAAATGATGGCAAATTGTTCATTCAAAGTGAGCTCATTAGCAAGCTCAGTTTCCTTTTGCCTCTCTAATTCTAGAGCTCTTTTTAGCCCTCTAGTCCTAGGTCTTCTTCTTGGAACTTGTTCTTATGCCTCATTTGTTTTACCATACCTTTCATAAACCTCATTAATCAAGGCCTTTTCTTTGTTTTCTTCTCTCTTTTCCTTGATAATTTGAATCTCCATGATGGCTTGCTTGGTCTTGAGTTGTTCATTTCTTGCTCATAGTATGCAATGAAAAAATTATATCTTTCTAAGTTGGTCTGAAGCTCCCTAATTTGGGCACCATTCTACTTGATAATCAATTTGGAGGCCTCATCATCATGCTTCTCATCCAAGTCAACAAGATCAAAACATGTCTCTGTGTTATGGAGGTCATCCTCCTCATGAATTGCTTCCTCATGTACATATTCCTCTGCCATATTTTGTTTGCCTTTCTCTACCTGATTTTTTGGTGAAGAAGGCAGGGCCCCTCACATAATCTGTGGGGAAAACACTTGCCTATGCCCTCTCTGATATGTCTTTTCCATCATGCTGATTTCACCATCTTTAGGCTTGTTGACCTCAACTCTGGTAAGTGACTCATCATGATCATAAAATGGTGATGATGGTGGTGATGGTGATGGAATAGGTGAAGTCGGTTGAGGTGGAGTGGAGTGAGGTGGAGGCATAGAAGTAGTTGGGTGAGATGAAGAAGGTGCATATTCAGCATGTGGAGCTTGTGGAGCAGTGAAGATGTCATTTGCAATGAAGGTGTCCCATGAGATGCCCACTTGATTAAGGTGATGGAGGACAATGATCTTGATCAATGAGTGGTGGAAGAGTCTATTCATCTACTGGTGACAGTATCTCTTTTGCACAATGTAAGCCATTTTATCTATGCTCCTGAATAGAAATGATGGGATTTTAAGAAATCTTACTCTTGTGAAGTGCATCATAAGTATAATGTGA